>JAWPHD010009583.1:0-102197 GCA_037043455.1 Cyrtodaria siliqua
AGTCATCAACAAGATCTTCTTTTTCTGTTTATTGAAAAATAACAATGATGTGATGCATCAGCATAACAAGAAATGGTGCACCAGGTTTACAAGATACAAAACACTAAAATTTCCTGATTTTGGTTTACAGTGGGAGTTTTCTTTCTATATACATTTTGGGAACATTACCCATACTGTTTCAACTTGGAATTGGAGCAATTTTTCATAAAAACATTCATTGCATTCTTGTTTCTTCGATCCTGTTTACAGTACACGAAGGTCAACAGAGGCATTTAAAAGCGATTCATACTCAATACCTATCACACTTCGCTACTTATTTTTGTTTTTAGCTTTCAGTTGGTCATTGTAGTCTCAACACTGAGAAATAGCAACAGTTCATTTATCTCTTCTAACTGGTGACGAAACTCCTTGTTCTCCAATACAAGTTGTCGAATTTGAGCCATTAGCTGAGCATTTTGGTCGAACGATGCCTTAAGCTGGGCCCGTAACTCTAATATGGCTTGTCTTCACCACCCTTTCTGTTGTTTTTTGTCTCTGTCATTGTAGTTTCAAGTCCTTGTTTGCAGTACAGTGCGGACCTACGATGCCATTGCGTTCGGACGCTGTGGTTTCTATAGGACCCTATATATCATTTTGCAGGACTGCAACTGGTTTCTGGAAATATAAATTACTAATAACATTATTTGACAGAATATTTCACCTGCTGGTCTAAATTACAAGTATTAACAGATGGTAAGGTCAATAATCTTAAAATAAAATAGTACCAAGTCATTGTGGGATCCATTTCAGATATCCACTTTACGATCTGTTACATGTATCCTAGGCATCCACTGTGCCAAAAAAATATAACACATAGCAGTTCAAATTATGAAGAAATAATAAGAATGCAAAGAATTAAAATATTGGCAACTGTTTCTGTAATGTTCGTTTTGTTCATGCTGAGAAATCAATTCCTCTAGTATCCGGATTTAAGGCAACCTCTAGGACAAATATTTACACCCCACTTCCACTGATGTAAAGAAGCTTAGATTAGAGGAAATACAAAACATGTATGCTGATCAAATATGCTCACAAGTCCCCTACACTGCCGAGGGTCCATACATCAATTTGCAAAATCTGTTTCATGGTGTATGAGTATAACACTACTTATAGCATGCAAGAAATTAAACAAAAGAAAATTAAAAAATGGTTTTAATGGAACCTTTTTAATCCAACCTTGACCTCTGGCCCCAGGGGACAGACCATTTCAAAACCTTCACTGCACGATGTAAAACTGTTTTCTCTAGTTCATGGTCAGAATACCAACCTTCATATCTTCTAACTTTTATTTAAAGCCTTCTAATGTCATTAGTCTTCTACATAGCTGCTTCCACATGTCTGCAATGCCATTAGTGTCCTTCAAACCAACAGCCTGCCCGACACATCCCAGTTTTTCTGATCAATGATCAGCCTCTTCTGGTATCTCATCATCAGTTCTACCGCCCACTCAAATGACGTTTTAGGCAGCAGTGCCAAAAACTCTGTTCACGAAAAGAACACAGACAGGGACTGTTACTTTGAGAAATAAATGGCATTCCCATCATTGATATGCATTTACAATAATCACTATCTTTATAACATCCCATTACTGGCCGATATTTTCTATCTAAGAGAATATGTAACAAATGTATTAGCAAATGTTTTTACCAGACCAAAATTAAAAGCAACAAGAGTTACAAATTTACATAATAACCTTTTAGACAGAAAAAGTGTTGCAATTGGAAATTCTACTGCCAATGCACAATATCAAGTCAAAGGTCTCAATGACATCGGACCTATTCACCCCAAAATTATTTTTGGAAGTGAGTGGAAACCAATAATTATGCTTAAAATGTACACTTTTATGACTATAAACGTAAGATGTAATATTGTTAAATACAATTATGAACAAGAGCACAACCAACGGTGCAGACGCTCGACTTTGGTGAAATTACAATTGATAAACATGGTTTCCATCAATAATGTACAACAAAATTGGTAGATCCAATTGATGCTCCCCGAAATGTATCCTAAGCTTATAATATGGCCTTGTATCACCCAGCAGATTTCAAATTGCAGTCCCAGTAGTTATGTAGTTTTGAAGTTATGCTCGGACAAGAATTCCAAGTATAAAATTACAAGGGGCAATGACTCTGCTTTGAAGGATGACAGAGTTATGGTTCTAGCACTCTGCACGTCCTGTCATTGCCCTCTACCATAAGTAGTTTTGAAGCTCCCCGAAATGTATCCTCAGCTTATAATATGGCTTTGTATCACCCAGCAGATTTCAAATTGCAGTCCCAGTAGTTATGTAGTTTTGAAGTTATGCTCGGACAAGAATTCCAAGTATAAAATTACAAAGGCAATAACTCTAATTTAAATGATGACAGAGTTACGGTTCTTGCACTCTGCACTTCCTCTCATTGCCCTTTGTCAATGTTTCAAGCTCATTTCATATCCTTCAATATTTTTCAGTTATGCTCTGGACAAAAGTGTGACTATATGCTCCCCCGACAATTTCGGGGAGCATAGCAATGAACACTTTTCTGGACCCGAGTGAAATAACAAGTATTCAATGCACATAATACTCATCAAATTCATATATATTATATAATCAGAAGGCAATTTAATTCACAATTACAGGATCCAGTATTTGCAGATGGACAAACAGATGGTCTAGACTATATAGCCTTGCCTACACCTCCACCCCACATAGAAATATAGCTTAGTCACCAGCCTAACATTTAGCGTGCACTAATGTTTGAGATCAAATACCTGCCTTTCTCTAAGGAAGCTAAACATGTGCCTGTACTTGCTCTTTCCAGCTGACATGTCAAGACCCTGGTCTACATCAGGTTCTGAAATCATATAAATAAACGTTGAACCACATACAGACAATTGGTTCGATTATTACGGCTGCTATTCAGATAGGTTTACAGGGCTATGAGAAATACTTGCTATACACACTTTGCCAAATGGTTCGATTATTACATCTGCTGTTCAGATAGGTTTACAGGGCTATGAGAAATACTTGCTATACACACTTTGCCAACTGGCTCGAGTATTGCAGCTGCTATTCAGATAGGTTTACAAGGCTATCAGAAGTACTTGCTATATCCATATGTGGTGCTCATGTGTTGCAGAACTTGAGATAAGCTTTCATGTGAAAGGGTAGTTTACCCCCAAAATAAATTTGCAATGCTGACTTTGATTTTTTTAATGAGTAAATGTTATAGTTTCTTTGCTTTTTACTCAAACATAAGCCTTGTTTATATTAAAACTGTAAGTGTTCAATACTGACTTTCATTCCTTGTTTTTTTATGCAGATTTCCTAAATGTTTATGCCCACACAAATTGCTTAACTGGAGCACTGGTGTTGTGTTCGAAGCACAATGTTAACCCTTAACCGCTAAGCACGACTATAATAGCCTTTGCGTCCACTGTCTGGCTGCTGATCAGTCATATTCCCCAAAACGCCCCTTTATCACATAAATGGAATGATCTTAATTCAAAGAAAGAACAGTCCAATATATATATGTAGCGGGTTAATGGTTAATATTGAAATACAAGCAAAATATGAGGAAAATGAATGACAAAGTTGCATTTAGGTTGTTGTTTTTTAAGATCTCAAATTGAATACTGTTGTCGTGTATGATGTAAAACAGGTGCAAAGTTTGAAAGCCTTATTTATTCTGATGTCTGAGAAAAACATGTTTGCACAAAGGTAACACTACACGCCCACTTTACTTTTGCAATACAGTATCATACTACTAGGTGTCACTGTGTTAGCCATTATTTTAAGTTCCGATCTGATCATAAAATAGCATTACTATAGACTAAAATACAATTTGTTTTAGCATTAAAATGGAACAATGATACCATTTTGACGGAATTGGTTAAAATACATCAAACATATGTAATCTGCTGGAAAAACATGTTTGTCTGGTCATTTGTTTACCTTTTGACATATTCTCTCAATCATTAATTTTCTCAATCATTATTTTGACATATTGTCTCAATCATTATTTTTATCAATTCATTCTCATTTGATACTATCCGCTATAGGATCGTACAACACTCCCTTGTAGGTCACGTCAGATCGACCTTTCATCTAATCAATATTCATGAGAAAATCAACTAAATTCAACCAATGAAACCGCGCGTTTCATATGCACTTCAGATGACGTTCGAGTGAACTGAACAAACGAAAATCCACATATTCAAATACGTAGATCTATATCTGAATAAAGATAAAGTCTTCGTGTGTTATTGCAGTGGATAAATTCAACGAAATGTAATAAATGGCATGTTTTTTATCAAGATACAAAGAAAATCATGGCCGCTGCCATGTGTGTTTTGAAAATACATATTCCACCGAAATTATTACGACATAGTGCTCTAAATAGTAAGACATAGTTCATCTGGCCCGCTTAGCTCAGATGATAGCGAACTCGACTGTTGACCCGCGAGTGTCATTTTAGTGTGGGTTCAATCCCACGAATCGGTAAACATTTTAATACCGCTATTAAATTCCGTCAAACAATCTTTTCTTTATTTTTTTCAGTAAATATTTATTAATGGTTGGTGTATTAAGTTTGTCAACGCAATTATTGTGTGTTTTATAAGCTAAATGTTACAGACATTGTCTCTTTCAATACCGAGCGTAGACTGCACAACAGCGTTTTACTGAAACGTGACATGCGCAGTGAAGCAGTTTATACCGAGCAATTATGTAGGCTGAAATCTGATTGGCTAATCCTAAGGTTCCTCTGGAGTGTTGTCACATCCTTGTAGTGTAGGCAAAGAGAAATATGCCACCTAGGCCTCGTGTTACACATTTGCAGTATGCTTTGATTTTAAATCCCAAATGGCAATGTGGTTTATTGTTGATAGACGCTGTGGCTTTAAATGTTGATATAAGCGATGGCTTTGTAGCCCTGAAGGATGTGCCATATGATATTTACCAGGCACCACACATTCTGGGAATGTAACTTAAAAGTATATAGGCTTCATGTTTTGTATCCCATAACGTTGCTCAGGGAATGTTACAAACACATGGCATTAACACACAACCTCGTAAGAGGGTAATGTGTTACGCTACATGTATTTACTGTTTTAGGAAAATAATCAACATTTCCTGCCTACAAGTGTGAGCGATGAATCTTAAATTATTATTTATCACGTCGATCTGCATAATTCATAAAACCTTATCTCGGCAGTTAGGGCCTAGGATTTTCCTTTCAGCCGGAATCTGTTCTTTTTTATTTATTTATTTAAAGTCGGGATTTTTATTTCGCCAAATACACTGGCCAGATTAACGTTTTTCACCAACTTGAAAGCCAGAATATTTTTTTATTTAAGTTTTACTATTCGTAGAATAAGAAGAGCTGTTGTAGGTCTACTCGACGTCTGCGTCGAGGCTGGTTTTCAGTTGTTGGCCAAATCATGTTATTTTAGCAACCACTGGACAGTGAAACTTGAAATATGTCATCAGTCCATCAAGGACACTGGTATAACATGTTCCATAACTCTGTATGACATTTAAGCAAAAGCATGGCCCTTTTATTACTTTGAATTTCTGGTTTCAGTCCATTTATTTCAACAACTGAAAGTCGTACATCAACACAATGTCAGTAAAGCTTGGAATATCAAGGGCATTAGTAGTCACATGTTCCATATTAACTTTGTATTGCAATTAAGCAAAGTTACGTTCTTTTTTCGACTTCAGAATTCTGGTTAAAGTTTTTAGGCAAGTCCTTTATTTCAATGGGTGTTTGTTAATTATTAATACAACGTCAGTAAAACGTGGATGCTAGTAGACACATGTTCCATAACTCTGTATTGCATTTTAGCAAAATTATGGCTCTTTTTCTGTATAAATATTTTCTGTATTGTATTTTAGAAAATGTGTATCCTATTTCCGACTTAGAATTTATTTTATTTTATTATTTGGCAAGTCCATTTATTTCAATGCCCACTAGCCATATATCTCTGTCAAAGGAGCTTGACAAGTGTCATCACTTACAGACACATGTTTCATAACTTTTTATTTCATTTTAGCAAGGTGATATTTTCTTTTTCAACTTAAGAGTTTCAGTTCAAGTTTTTTAAGCAGCTTCATATATTTCAATGAAACTCACTGCATACATGTAATAACAATGGCAAATAAATATAAAAAGATCGGACAGGGAAAGTAGCATTCAAGGAGGAGAGTCAACCACAAAACACAGAAACAAACACGCAAACAGACAAACAAGAAGGCAAAAGTAATAGAGTAATACCATTATGTGAAAGGGTAAATAAGGGCCAATTAGTATTTATTAGAGATACGAAATAGAATCGTATCAAAGATCCATAAGAAATAATATTAGTAAACTTACGGACTGTTAAAAGAGGGCCAAAACTCGACGTCAGTGTCTAATATAAGATAATGAGAAAAGTTAAGAAAAACCCTAATAAAATAGGCCAAAATATCGATGAGCACAAAACCTTCAACTCGGTATATGAAACACGTTTAAGGAAAGACTGGATCATTGAATGTCATACAATCCCTGTAGGATGTAAAAATAACAATATTGATTGGATGTACGGGGAGACTTTTTACGGTCGCCACACGCCACAAACAACACTATTGTGCAGTATAAATAAATATAAAAAGATCGGGCAGGTAATTTAGCATTCAAGGAGGACAGACAACCACAAAACACAGAAACAAACACGCAAACAGACAAACAAGAAGGCAAAAGAAATAGAGTAATACCATTATGTGAAAAGTGAAATAAGGGCCAATTAGTATTTATTAGAGATACGAAATAGGATCGTATCAAAGATCCATAAGAAATGATATTAGTAAACTTACGGACTGTTAAAAGAGGTCCAAAACCCGACGTCAGTGTCTAATACAAGATAATGAGAAAAGTTAAGTAAAAGGCTAATAAAATGGGCCAAAATGTCGATTAGCACAAAACCTTCAACGCGGTATATGAAACACACTTGTTTAAAGCTGTACAGTCCCTATTTTAACTGATAATAACTCATGAATATGAATGAGTCACGTGTGAAGTAGTTTCAAATCGACGAACACCCCAAAAGTCGGAGAACAAAGGAGAAATCGATACGTAAAATTTCACATTTTTATTTAGCCTCCGTACAGGTAACATCGATAAATATACGGCTCCCGAATATTTGTGATAAAAAAATAGTTGCCCGGAACGGGATTTGAACCACAGCCTTGCACTTGTAAGATTTGAAAGATGTACGCTGAACCTCTAGACCACTGCTATTTATTGGTATTTTGTTATATTTTTAACACTAAATAGGCATTACGTAATAACAAGAACGCGCACACAAACTCATCAAGCGCTAAATAACAAGTCGATATATGGTTGATTTGAGACGAAGTATTAGTTTCATATTGATAAGATACAGTATTACACCAGGCAATGTTAATTTACACGTGCGACAATATGGACTGCATATTTATTGATCCATCTTTAGTTGCGTTCAAATATGTTGTTATTTTGCCTCATAATATATGGTAGTTAGTATACTATTTTCTCAAGTAGCGTTGTAGTTCAGTGGATAGAGCACAGGACTTGAAATCAGAAGGTCGTGTGTTCGAGCCCCGAAAGAAGCTAACTTTTTTTTTCGGTAAAAAATACTGTTACCTGTGTATAGGTACGATGTGCACTGGTCGATGTATATACAGTAAATGATATCATGCGCTATATTTGCTCGCTTAAATACCCGATTTCGACATGAGCTGGTGAACATGAAGTTACAAATAAAGACACGCCTACAAAGAAGAAATCGATTGATATAGGGATTCTGTAGCTTTAAGGAAAAACTGGATCAAGGAATGTCATACACACGCTGTAGGATGTAAACATAACAATATGTACGGGGCAAGTCTGTAAATGGCATTAGCCCGATAAACCCCATACCTTCCCCACTCCTCATCCGCCCAGAAAGACAAATATTTATTCTATTCTTTTAGGGTTCTCTTCAGTTACCATTTCTGCTTCCTGTTCTCTTCCAGACTCTCCCCCACCCCACTACACTCACAACACCCCCTTCCCCCCCCCCTCACCCTCACACACACACACACACACACACACACACACACACTCTATCTTAGACTACTCCCCCAATGAAAATATTGTATTACTTCTGTTACTTTCCTATTCAGTAACGCTCTGACCACTCGCTTCCCGCACCCCTACTCCCTCACCTCAGTCACCACCACCTAATAACCTCCAAAATTAAGACTTGGCCTTTTGAATGAACTGGCACCATGGTTGGTGAGACGGAAGTGTCAGTGACCTTGTTTAAAATTGACTTTGACTAGTGGGGAATGCTGTCCTTTCGACAGCTCTTGTTTAATATGGATCTTTTGCTCTTCTAAATTATGAATTGATTGAATGTTTCGTTTGGTTATGTAGGAATTGTCTTGTACTGAGCAACGACTACCATGTCCCATACCATTATTATTAACACTGGTATATAGCGCACAGCTTTGTCGATAACAAAGAGGATGAGAGTGGATCTTTGGAAACGGCCGAACACGTCACATACGAAATACTGCAGTCTCGGTTTGATTGAGACTGTTCATGAACGGTAATGAAATGTGCGAGCTACCGCTCACGCCATCTAGCAGAACTCAATATTCACAAAATCAATAGTACAGAATTTTAACCATCCCGAAGATGGCATGCATATGGCGGTGGACATAGAGATCTTTTCTTCCCCCATGTCCAGCGGCGTATGGTCCCAGTATCCAACCTGGCATTACATGTGGCTGAAGCTGTTTCTGAAGTCCACTTACTTGCTGATGATATTCAGAAAGTCCATCGCACAAGTACAAGGACCCTTGTATTGTAATACTACATTGACCACTGCATACCACATTGATTACTAACATGTCCAAAGTACATCACATTACATATGTCATGGCTACTCTTTACCTCATTTTCTACTACCATGACCACTGTATATTGCAAGTATTACTACCATGAACACTGTATATCACATTTAGTACTACCATGACTACTAAGACTAAATACCACATTCATTAATACCATGACCACTGAATAACCCATGTATTACTACCATGAGTTATGCATACTACATTTATTACTACCGTGACCACCGATACCATATTTATTAAGTATATACCTCATGTCAAACTCCCAAGTTAAATGTCCATTTTTGTAATATATCGCTTGTAATGTCTCCATGAAGTGAGTCACTGAATGATAGTCTGCTTTGTAATGTCACCCCAATATAATTACTGTCTTATGATTGTGAGGTCAAAGCAAGTTTATAATTATGTATTGGGATGTCCTATTGTATGTATACATACGCAAATGAAAATCAGTAAACATTTTTAAAAATGGCTGAAACAGTATGCACATTTTTCTGAAGATGATTTGAAGTTTACTCGTGAGTTCACAGCTGAAGATTCCGAAAGAACACAAAGAAACATCCGCCAACAAATATTTTCTAGGTGCTGAGAATAGTGATTTTGAACAGCGAGAAGTAACCATGTTTTCTCATGTTTGATTTCAAAGGAATATTTAGCAGAACCCAATATCTTTTCCAAACATATTTTTCAGTATAATAAAATAAATAGCCTTAGAAGGTTGACAAATATTCATTGTCACCCTCACATGATTGCAATATTTACATACTACCATGACCAACGTATATCACATTTAGGCCATTATTTTTATTATTTGTTTTAAGAACCATCAAGACAGAGAATAGCTGTAGGAGGAAGGGAAAAAATAAAAATATGGAAAAATAAAATACCTAATTTCGTTTTGTCGTAGGATGTTTCGTAAAACGAATTATCAAAAAATAATGACCTTATTACAAGCATGACTTATGTATACCACATTAACTATAACCATGACTTTATATGAATAGCATGTTCATTATTACCATGATCAATGTATACCAAATTACTACCATGATCACTTTATAACACTTTATACAACACATTTACTGCCACCATTGCCAGTGTACACCACATTTATAACTGCCATGACTAATGTATACCACATGTATTACTACCATGGTATATGAACATCACATTTATTACATCCATGAATACTAGTGAATCACTGTCTTATACAACTCATTTCAACTGGAGATTTCGATAAACTTCTGTTTAATTTTTTTCCTTCAAGTCAGAGCCAGAAGATTTTTTTCAGCAATTCAAGGACCAGAATATGTTTTGATTACGTTTGAGTATTTTTGAACGGAAACAAATGGGAAGAAAATGGAAAAATGTAAATTAAATGATTTTAAAAGATTAACATGATAAAAAGAATATCATGTTAGTGCCTGATCGTATCCAGTTTATCATGTTCGGCACGATAAAAATGATCATTTTTTTCTCAGCCTCACCTGATAAACTGGACGTGATCAAGCACTAACATAATATTCTCTATATTCAAGGTCTCACAACATACGGTTTTGTTCCTTTTGCTAATAAGAGTAAGGTCCACTTTTCCGTTTTGAATGTGACATATCCAGGTTATACGTAATTCTTCGTTTTGGTGAGCATGGTGAGATGCAGTTATTTCTTGTCATGCAAATATACTATTGTTTGTAGGCGTTTGTTTCAGCCGAAGGTGTTTTGGACTTTTCAGACAAAATTCATCTAGTACCTAAATAAGATGTATATCAGTGAAACAGCCATTTTAGTGGTAAATAAAAATACCTTAATTTTCAAAATCGGTTGAGAAATAAAAACAAATATGCGCGAAAGCTATTTTTGATGGGGGCAATTATGCTGCATTAAAAATATTCTTTTATTAACTTTTATCAAAAAAATGGTTTTAAATTGTTGGATATTTGTAAATTAAGACACCCTGAAAGTTTTATCGCAAAATATGAAGGCTAGCAGAATTAATGTCTCACCAGCAAATCAACAAATCAATCGGGCTGTAAAACATTTATTTCTCAACCAATTTTCAAAACTAAAGTATTTTGACTTACCACTAAAATTAGCAGTTCTAATGATATATAATTGGTAAGTATTATTTAAATTGCTCAAGCTACTGCAGAAAAACCTCTGACTGTTAGACGCTCATGTTCCGCGCTGAACATTTGACGCGGGAGCCGATTTATGTTTTGGTTTCGTCTACCTAGCTGAAACAATTTTATTTCAAGAGCGATACAAACTTTTTGTTATCAGTATAATGCAATATGACTGGTTATTGCCCTGACAACGTGACCTTTTATTGGTCTACTTAAAACAATAACAAAACCATGCGTATCCTGCGTAGAACCCAGTATTGTGTAGTTTTAACACCGTGTAGGATGATGTCCAGAGTAATTGTAAATTTAGGATTATGTGTTTTGAAGAATCATATTTGGCCTTCAAATTAAATGGATTCAGGTTGGAAGAAGAACAATCCAAAACATAAATCAGCAGCCGTTTTAAATGTTCAGTACGGAAATGTTTCACCTCCGTACAGTGACTGTTTTCGAGGTGAATTTTTCAGCCGATAAGATATGTTTAAAAGCGTGCATTTTTTCTGTAAAGACTACATTCTGGTAATTTAAAAACAAAAATGGTTTTAATATTAGTTTTGAAAACTATGTATTGATCCACAATACGTCTTTAATATAAGCCGCAAGCTTGCTATTAGGGAAAAAAGTAATGTCTAAACATTAATTTAGTTATTTTCCATTGAATACGAAAAGAAGCTACATAATTTATACAAATCCCAATCGTGAAAACTCGGCCAATCCCGTCATTCTTCGGGATCCCGCGAATCAGCGTATGTTACAAATTCCTCTCATGATGCGATGACATTAGTGGTATTCGACTGGCACATTTCCGTTGAGCATTGTTAGGCTCCGCCCACCTGCGCGGTGACAAAAATGTACTCACGGATTGAGGCCAGTCGAATGAGAATAAGTGGAACAAATGAACTTCACACCGTTTGACTACTTCCGGTAAGACTGGTTACTGGTAAAAGACGGTTGATTTGTCGGGACTTGCCGGAATCTAGAAGACGGTGTTAACTGCAAAATAGATTCTTCAACTTAAAAAATATATATTTAGAGGGTGGAAACCAATTTGACTTGTAGATATATGTTTAGATAAAGGATTGTAATAAAAGTTAAAAACTAAAAAAAACAAAAAACATTTTATTTTTATGTTATTAGCTATTAGGAGTGTATTTCAATGCAATTGAAAATGCCGGGCTCCGTTTTAGAAACGCCGGCCTTGTCTTTAAACCATTATTACAAACTAATTATGAAATTCTAATAGTATATTTTACATTCATGGAAAATAAACCATTCTAAGAACGATTTTTAAAGAAAGTGTTTTTTTTTATAATCTTCGTCTGGAAAAAAAAGATAGCCCAGGTTAGCGATACTAATAAAATATTAAAATAAAAGTTAGTTTCTTTCAAAATCTGTTGTGCGGTTCTTGAGAGAAGAAAATGTTTATGTTTTGATTTTTTTTGTAATGGCGGCCATCTTGAATGTGACGATGACCTACTTTTAACAAAGTTAAAAAGCATTAAAGGATTATCCATGTGAAGTTTGATCAAAATTGATCAAGCGGTTTCTGATGAGAAACCGTTTGATGCGGAAGTTAACAACAGACCGACAACGGGCGAAGTGATCACAATAGCTCACATGTGAGACTTCGGCTCAATAGAGATAACTAGAAGGGTGTTAAACGGATCACTAGCCTGGTATGTGCTTATTTCAGCAAGTACAATATAACTATAAACTTTGAAGACAGGGCGTGCAACGCTTCATGAATTGTGGATTCTTTTTTAAAGTGTAAAAATTAACGAAAAAGGGCATAAATCTGCATTGAGTAATTGATAAAGAAGAACTGTGTAAAGTTTCAAGAACAATATTTGCCAAGTTATGAGCTAGGTTAAGTTGCAGGTTAACGTTTAATGAAAAAGGGGCATAACTCTGCCCAAATGAAAGTCAAAGTTATTGGGCATATGTGTGTGAAGTTACATCATACTTTTCAAGTTATGGCCAGTTATGAGCTAACCAGGCTGCATGTTAAAGTTTTATAAAAAGGGGCATAACTCTGTTGAAATGAAAGTCATAGTTATTGGTCGTGGGTAACAATATTATGTGTGGTAAGAACAAAGTGATCCCTAAGTGTCTGCCATGCTACGCAGGCGACACAAAAAAACTTCTTCTGAAGACTATATGCTTTGATGTTTAATGTATTTATTGAGACTAGAATACTTTTTCAATACATTTTACGGTATGTAAAAAATTGCATTAATTATCTAATAGTGGCCACTTTGGTAGGAGCATGTCGTATATTGTGGTATTCTGATATGCATAATAAGATATTCTCAGAGAATATATTCCTCAGAGAATATATTCCTATTAAATCGACAAATACAACGGAAACAGACAGACGCAAGGTTATCACTTAAGCTTGTGTAGCCTTTGGCCAGTAGAGCTAAACACACACATATATATATATATATATATACTCATTTGAAAGTGTAGCACTCAGTATATTATACTCCGGGTATTATTTCCTCAACATCCAATGATACTGTCGATATGAACTTGTCAGGCTATCTCAAGTTATGTTAATTTTGCCATGTTTACACAGGGTATTAATGCTGATTGTGTTTATATCAACAGTTCAGCCATAAATACTCATTCCACCATGTCAAGATCCTTCAAAATGACATAAACCTTCCTGTTATTAGTTAACTGAAGCTGTGTGATTTCCCCCATGCTGATTACAAATGCTGATTTTGTTTATAATGACAAATCAGTCATAAATAATCAATCTAAATTAATAGAAGTTATCATGGGAAAACTTCATTGTAGGTCAGTTGCAATACATTTGTGTACGACGTATGCCACGCCTAACCCGTACTGTCACTTCTGACCATATGCTAGTACGTTACCAAGCAATGTTGTAAAGAGGCTTTCCATTAATTGCTTTATTTCGTTTAGAAGGTCCAGCTCATTCTTCAACAAGCAGCGCAATACTATCCTTTGTTGCCCTTAGTAGCCAATATTTAGCAACAACAACTGCTTCCCAAAACGAGTGTGCCCTTCATTTGAATGAGTGGAACTCAGTATATTACACTGGCGGTAATGTTCCTCAACATCCAATGATGGTGTAGACATGAACTTGTCAGGCTATTTGAAGTTATATGAATTCTCCCATGCTGTGTATTAATGCCGATTTTGTTTATATCAACAAATCAATCATTAATACTCGTTCTAAATAAATAGAATGTGTCACTCATGGGATGGTTCACTATCTTTCCAAGCGTTGTTTCATTCAATCATGTCAGGATCCTTTCAAAATGGCTCCTTGTCTCTGCACCAGCATTCTTCATAGATGACAGTAAAGAAATAAACTATCCTGCTATAAATGAACTGAAGCTGATTTTCCAATGATGATTACAAATGCTGGTTTTGTTTATTTATGACAAATCAGTCATAATTAATCATTCTTAAATAATAGAATTTATCATGGGAACACTTTGCTATAGGTCAGTTGCAATTGCTGTGTTTCGTTACAGTCTTTTGTTTGTGTGTGGCGGGCGGGGTGGGGTGGGGAGCTTTTTTCCTTCTGTTGATCATATTCCCAATTCAAAAACATATATTTCTTTGTCTCAATTTCGAGCTGTTGTTTTTGTTAAATGGTGTTTTACATCATTTACAGCACATGCTAGGCAGCTGGCTATATATGACAGTTGATTTTAATCGAGGTGAAGACAGACCAACTACTTTTCCTGGGACCGAGGTAAAATTAGTATTATATACATCCTACCATTTAGAATCAACACTTTCTCAAGCTGAGCTCCCAGCAGTGAGGCAATAAAAGTTTCTAAAAGCAGCGTTTTTTCTATCCCGGTCACAGAAGCACTTACCAATCTTACTACTAAAACCAACAACCGAAACAAGAAGTGTGATTATATTGAGTACGAAACACTTTTTGATCTTAGTTTACAGTGTTTTTCTTTCCTCATTTTTTTCAAACATCAAAACTCCACTAGAATAAAAAAACAATAATGTAATGTTTACCTTTTAAAAATGTTGATTCTTAGGGATTGCGGGAAGTGTATAGTACTGGTTCTATCCAGGAATAAGTGGGTGGTCTGCCTCCACCACGAACAGTTTGACCGTCATATATAGCCTCAAATGTGCACTGAAACTGACGTAAAACACAATACAAACAAAATAAACCTTTTACAATAAAATTCCACATAATAGTCAACAATTTCTTGATTTTTTAAAGTAAATTATGTCACTAGATACTAACATTCGCACAACAGACAATCATTTTATCTAAAGAACATCAGTAAACCCTCAAATCTATTTTTGCTATAAATTACTTAGCAAATTATTCCATGCCATTTTTGACAGCTGTCGGTTGGTTGATCATATGATCGCTTTATGTGCGGAGTTTAAAAACGGCCTATATTCACACTGTTTATAACCCTCAAGGATTAGAAAAGAATGACCAACAACTGAATAAGATAAATACCTATCATCTTGCGATTTACTATCGCCTGGCAATATCACCATCTCATTACACATTATTGAATTACACAGTTTTCATCTTGGTGTCTATATGGGATAATTAACTAAAGGGAAAATACAAATAGTTCTCCTTTCCAGTTATAAGCACAAATATAGTCGCCGATTTCAGCCGGTGAATAATTAGTGGACGGGCCGTATTTATCAACCCTGCAGGCTATTAAAGTATGTGCATCGAATTAAACGATAAGCTGTTCTATACAGATAAATAAATAAACTATCGACAAAGGTGTAAGGTATGTCAGAAAGATAACATACACATAAAGAGAAGAAAATATTACCCCTCGGCGACCATGTTGTTTTGATCACGTGACTTGAATAGCGGAGGTTTTATTTCGTTAAGGACATACATGTATTTGCTCATTGAAAAAGCATGGGAATCTTGTTTATTCATTGACTGCATACTCCATGACCGATCAACTCAGGTACATAAATTGAGGCCCGCTTGTAGTTTTTTCTTTGTGTTACATTGCTATATTAGATATTGTCTTGGGTAAGAAAATCTAAACACAACTTTGTACACTCAAGTGATATGAAAACGCAACACGGGAATTTCGCTATATATTGTATATACTACACACTTAATTGCACATAATATTCCAAAGAAATCCCAAGATTTTTTTTAAAAAGAAAGTTGCAGTTAACTAGAGAAAGGACACAACTGTGATGTTGCAGACGTTTTAATCACACTACACTTTGTAACAAAAACTTCATAAATGTTGAAGAAGCTCTTTGAAAAATTGAGCTAGTTCAGTACTGTATTTAACGTAAATAGTTTGCAAAATGTTGCATCCTAAGTTTTCTCACCACATAATTGAGCCAAACGCGTACTCTGTGAATAATGAAACATTGAAGGAATACTATTTGCTGTATTATTTGTTGTTTTAGTATTTTTTCCAAAAGGAAAGGTCTTACGTAGCCATGTACCATTCGATTAAAAGCAGCATATTGTACATACAATATATAGCGGAAATTCCCGTGTTGCGTTTTCATATCACTTGAGTGTAATTTAGAAAAGCATATTCATAATTTAGCTAGTCTAAATACAAAACTTGTCTGATATTTCTTTATTGTTTCTAGAACAAGAATGATAGCAAAGCATTTAAAACGAAAACTTTCTGTTTTGTGTTTATAATTTACTGCACACAAAAAGGTTTTATTGGGTGGGTCTCATAAAAATCAAAATTGAATATCACAATGTTCTCATGAAATTGCATGGCTAACAGTGATTTACAGTTACTTATAGAAATTCTCCCCACTCCCCACCCCCACCAAATACAATAGGCTCGAAATATGTCCTTAAAGCTGTACAGTCCCTATTTTAACTGGTAATAACTCATGAATATGAATGAGTCACGTGTGAAGTAGTTTCAAATCGACGAACACCCCAAAAGTCGGTATATAAGGAGAAATCGATACGTAAACTTTCACATTTTTATTTAGCCTCCGTACAGGTAACATCGATAAATATACGGCTCCAGAATATATGTGATAAAAAAATTGTTGCCCGGAACGGGATTTGAACCACAGTCTTGCACTTGTAAGATTTGAAAGATGTACTCTGAACCTCTAGACCACTACTATGTATTGGTATTTTGTAGCATTTTTAACACTAAATAGGCATTAAGTAATAACAAGAGCGCGCACAAAACTCATCAAGCGCTAATAACAAGTCGATATATGGTTGATTTGAGACTAAGTATTAGTTTCATATTGACAAGATACAGTATTACACCAGGCAATTTTAATTTACACGTGCGACAATATGGACTGCATATGTATTGAACCATCTTTAGTTGCGTTCAAATATGTTAAGTTATTTTGCCTCATAATATATTGTAGTTAGTATACTATTTTCTCAAGTAGCGTTGTAGTTCAGTGGATAGAGCACAGGACTTGAAATCGGAAGGTCGTGTGTTCGAGCCCCGAAAGAAGCTTACTTTTTTTTTCCGGTAAAAACTACTGTTACCTGTGTATAGGTACGACGTGCACTGGTCGATGTATATACAGTAAATGATTTCATGCCTGTGTATAAGCGTTTATTTATCCTCGCTGTATTGCAATAAGCCTTTTAGCGAGCAGACCTAGGTTTTAAAGTCTCATCCGAAGGACTGGTAAGGTAGGAAATACTTTTTGAAATATTTCGATAATTAACCCAAATTCGGTCCTGGCTGGGATTGAACGCGCGATCCCTGGGTTACTAAGCCGCAATGCTAACCATTACACCACGGCGCTACCTTTTTCATGCAATATATTTGCTCGCTTAAATATCCGATTTCGACATGAGCTGGTGAACATGAAGAAATCGATTGATATAGGGCGTCTGTTGCTTTAAGTAAGTACTCAACAAGAAAAAAGGAAAAGGCCATCCGAAAGAAAAACGTGCTCAACGGAAAAGCGATACTCAACGGAAACGGCCAGTCGAATACGCCTATTGTCAGCGTTGTTGTGGGTAACCGAAGAAAGTATTTCTGACCATCCGCAGTTACTTCGTCGATATAACAATTAAGTTTCCTCTTTGTTTCTCTTTGATTATTAATAAATGTATTGCCTTTATGCCTTCCTGTATATCTTGGATAGCAGGTGGTCCTGTCTCAGCCAATCAAAAATGATACCGGTGTATCGGCAAAAATCAAACTTTGTTCAGGAGGACTGTTCTAGACATTTGTCTTCAAAACAAGCAAGCGTGGCAGATGATCTAGACTCTTGTCACATCGCCGAGATGGAGAATCGAATCCGGGTTGCATTTGGTAAAACGTGACTGTTTACGTCATGTGCGCATGCGTGATTTCCGAAAATAGAACCCGAAACTAAGTTTAAATAATTTAGCGTCTTTAGCATTTATAAAATTGTATTAATTATGTCTCGTGAGAGACGATCAATGGCTCATGATCAGTGGATAAAGGAACATTACTGAATATATATTACATATTGAAATATAAGTGTAATATATTTTTCTTAACGTTTACACAAACACTGTTAAACAACAACTACATCAACGTTTCTGGCTGTTTAAAACATCAGTATTTAAGATAAACAATCTTTCTGGGTACAGAACAGAGACATAATAACTGCCGAATGCAGAGTCAGCAAAAACTAGGACGGAATACAGAATCTGCAAGAGATACTGCCGAATGCTGAGTCTACAAGAAACTAGTACGCAATACAGAGGTACGGAATACAGAGTCTACAAGAAACTAGTACGCTATAGAGAGTCTGCTAGAAACTAGTACGGAATACATGTTGATTATTTGTGTAACCTATAACTTGCAAAGTTAAATCTAGTGGAATAAAATATTAAAAACTAGTATCGAATACGGAGTCTGCAAGAAACTAGTACGGAATACAGAGTCTGCAATACGTGCTGCCAAATACAGAGTCTGCAAGACAAATTGCCGAATACAGAGTCTGCAAGAACTAGCACGGAATACAGAGTCTGCAAGAACTGGCACGGAATACAGAGTCTGCAATAACTTACACGGAATACAGAATCTGCAAGAATTAGCGGGGAATACGGAGTCTGCAAGAACTAGCACGGAATACGGAGTATGCAAGAACTAGCGCAGAATACAGAATCTGCAAGAACTAGCACGGAATACAGTCTGCAAGAACTAGCGCGGAATTCAGAGTATGCAAGAACTAGCGCGGACTACAGCATCTGCAAGACATATTGTCAAATACAGAATCTACACACTACAGAGGCTAACTATGGTAAATACTTTCATATTGATAGCATGACAAATAACTCGTCTTCAGAAAAAAAAGATTATGCCAGAGAAACAGCTTAATATAGGGATTATAGGATCGAGACATAGAACATCCTTCGCGTATTAAGGTGAAGGTTAGCATGAGAAGAGTTCATAGTGTTTATATATGATACGGAGTTCGCAAAAGGTTATGTTATATGGAAACGTGTCTGAATTTGGATTATTAGGATGAATATAAACACGGTTGTCTAGCTTTTTGTATTTACAATTTCTTGGGGGAAAAGGTTCTTTGTGTTTTTTTGTTGTTGTTTTTTTGTTGTTGTTTTTTTAAATTGTCATACTTATTAATGAATGTAATGTTATCAGGAAATGCTAAAAACAAAAACAAAATATGTTCAAAATGCAAATACATTAAATTCCATTCAAGGTCATTGATGTGCATTATACAACTAAGCATGTGTTTAGTAGTGTATTTGGGCAATAGTAGCAAAATGCCTGTGAATGAAATGATTCTAAATAACCGTAATTTTAAAGATATTAGTTTGTAATCTGTAATACCTTTGGGCACTCTAATAAACATCATATCATAAATATCACTATCTTATTTACCCGTCCAGAAACTTATATATGTTACTAATGTTAAATGAATGGGATTGGATGACACAATAACATGTCAACATTGTCATTAATAACCCGTATGTATGTATACTTATTAGGCATGTATGCTTGGGTGTTAAATTCGCTTTTAACAATTTTTCAGACATATCAAGACGGTGCATAGTTGTTGTATGAGCTTAAAGTTATCCGGCCATGTTTTGTTTCATGAACATGTTTATGTTTATTTAAACCGAAACCAATACGCAACAATAAATATTTACAATTCATACTTTGCAATATTTGTGAAAAGCGAGAATAAGATTTTATTTGAAAACGTAGAAAACGTTGAACAGGTAAATCAATTCAAAGGTAAATGTATTTATCAATTATCTGGCAATAGTTGTGCAGCTATGCACTTCAGATTTCCCTCATTTCCCCGTACAGTCACGCAGTGGTAAAATTAGTATATACGTCATGCAAATAATATTTATATTTGCATACAACTTAGTAGCGCTTTTAAATATATGTTTCTCTCCGGGACTATCAAGAAATGTTCACATGATGTTTAAGAGTTAAATTTTTAATTGATAATACTACAAAAAGGTTGGCAATTCATCTTTAATGCTCAACTGTATAGTGCTCCACACTGGAATCCCACATCGTAGACACACAAGATACCTATTCAGCTACTGAGAACGGGCTAACAAGTCCCGGAAATAGAGTTTTCCTGGAAATTAAGGCTCGACTGAGGGGGTTAAGGTTCGATAGTGCTAATGATTTAAAGAGAGAAACGCAGATAATTGTCAGTACATTTGACAGTAATTAGTATATTGAAACTTATGACAAATGGGTAATGCGTCACCGTAAGTGAGGAAGTGTCGATTCTTACGGATGGCGGAAGGTGTCACAGGAAAAGTAGGTGGTCTGCCTCCACCACAATAAAAATATCGACCGATATATACAACTGACATGTGTTGAAAATGACGTAAAACACTATACAAACAAACAAACAAAACGGTCAGCCCCATTTAATTTCAGACGTTTATAGATCGCATCTCCAAACTTGAATAAAGGCTGTGATTAGTATAGTCGCAGAAATGATTTTAAGGTTGGTGTATACCTCTCCAGTAGGTGTTCGTTCAGGCAGTATAACTTTGGGAAAGATCTACCAAGTTTCTGATAACGACAACCTTGCTGAATACGTTTACTTGTAATAACTTGATTTCAATCATTGTTTAAAGTCTTTAACATGGTAACGAGCTCTAGCAAAACGAATGAGGATATAAACCCCATATGATATAGCACAAAGATGCATCCCCATCTAAATGTGGACAGTTAACGATGTCAAAGTAAAAAACATCTCCCTTATCATAGATTTCAGTATGTATGTAATCATTTGAAATCGAGAGATGAAGATCGAGGTATGCTGCTGTGGTACCAGAACTGTTGGCTTTATTCAACGTGCGTTCTGGTGGATAACTGTTAGTGACTGTAGGAGCAAAGAATGGATTATGAATATTGAGTATGTCATCCAGATATCGAGATGTACTTAACGAATCAATAATGTATTCCTGGTTACCAGGTGACAACCTCAACATAAAATTACTTTCCTAATAGTTATACTAGTACCTACAACTTGGTGGTCAACTGTTTTATCGTATCCATTAGAGGTGGTATCTGGGAGCATAGACAACGATCTACAAATATCATCGCAAGTTCACATGTTATAATTATCATTAGGTCCGTTTTTAAAAAAAATGCCGTGGCATAATTACAAAGAAGAACAGAAGTTCCGTCTCTAGCGGATATATTCTGTATAAGCTGAATTAATTTCTCTTTGATCAGGTTGTGTGGTAGAGCGGTGTATATTGCGGAAAAGTCATACACAGTTTGGATTAATTGGAACTATTTAGGCGCGTATGAGTATTGAATCTCAGTGCAATACAGTGTGTATGGGGGAAGTCCACAACTAAATACCAAATTTCTCAATAATCAAACCCATGATAAGAACTTGAATCATTGAGCAAAATTAAATCACAACATCATTAGATCATACATTTCTTAGAAGGCCATTACATTACCCATGTTAACATACCAAATAAAAGTACCAACAAGCATTTTCTGTAAATGTCTGTCCCATTTCTTTAAGATTACCCTCCTCCACCCCCGCTAAAAAGCTTAAAATGCAAGTTTAGCAATATTTCAAAGGTCAAATACATTTCTGCACTAATCATGCTCTTGTATATCAGGAAATACTAATTGTATATACATTTGTCGGATTTATAAGAAAATAATCCAAATTTATTCAAACATGAGAAAAATCAGCCATTTTAGCTAGTTTTTTGAATTTTTTGATAGTTTCGTATTGTTATTTATAATCTCCATAACACCCAAAGAAGGCAGCTTTGACTAGATCAAAATAAAGTAATAGGTTCTCAAAAAAGTCAAAAACAAATATATGCATATTACACGGTATTTATACTGTTGACAAGTAGTATTAATACCATCCAAGGACCTAAAAGATGCTTAGTTGTTTTCTTTCTCATTTACACCATGGCCATTCTTACAAAACTGAGGATTGCCCCTATACGCCGTATATAAAGGCACACGTTGATATTAGAACAATATAAATAATGTCTTCTAAATCCCTAAACATAGTAATACAAAAATGGAGAGACAATTCTTAGATGACATTGTTTTGAACACATGCTATTTATTATAATGTTTAATGGTAAAAAAATGTATCATGTGTACAACTTGTGTAATAATTTCTTCCCCATGCATATCAATACAAACACTTGTGCTTTTCTGGCAAGTAGTTTACTTGCAGTAGTTTACTTGCAAGAATAACGAAAACACACAGTAATCCAAGGCAGTCTGGATTCTGAGCATTTATTAAAAATATATGTTAATTGACAGAACATGTATATCATTGTCTTCAAAAATTGCTTTTCATCTCGCGAAAGCTCTTGTGAAATCACCATTATTACAACCAGCAACGTACTCGTAAATAGTCTACAAATTTAATTTCAGACCATACTGAAACGTTGTCGGCACGGAACGATGTCAATAATAATAGTTTGAACTCATGCCATATATCCTATACAAATAATGCTAATAACATCACTAAATCAGTTTTCCTCCTTCTTATACTTTTAAATGCACAAACGGCTAGCCTGTTGATATTTGATTTACGCCATTGTCAACATACAGAATGCGCTCCACGACAATATCTTTACAAGCAGACGACATAATTTTAGAACAAAGATTTGTTGGCATTTACTTATTTAAATGACACCTAGGTATATTAAATACCAAGGGAATAGGACTAGTATGGGCAGAATTATTTCACAGAAGCTACGGTGTACTGTTAGGGCCATGTTACCATCGCATCTTACCATCGAACATCGCATCTTACCATCGCATCTTACCATCGACCATCGCATCTTACCATCGACCATCGCATCTTACCATCGCATCTTACCATCGACCATCGCATCTTACCATCGACCATCGACCTAGGTCGATGCTCGATGGTAAGATGCGATGGTAACATGGCCCTAACAGTACACCGTAAGAAGCACCTATCTAACACGTTGTATGTTATTAGCTAAAAGAGAATGAAACACCAATCGGATTGCTTTCTCTATTAATTGACTCATTGTGTTTATTCGTGAAATTGTATAACGATGTTTTATCCTTTGTAAATATGTATTTCTTTGTTTCAGATGAACGCCCATGCAATGAGGAAACTGCCAATCGTAAACCTTTCTTAGCATGCAAGAGTCACCATATACTGATAATAAATCAATCGCTGATGCAACTGCAATCGTTTTGCGGACATGGATGACGTCGACAGTAAAACGTGGTTTTCGTAGCAAATGTCAATAAACTGCCATAGATTGTGCCTCCTATTAAAGCACATTTTGATCATAGCAATTAGAAAAAGTTTCAAAAGGAGAGCATTTATTTAAACGTGCCGTTTTCTCCATTTCAATGTGATATTCACATTGCTACCTGTTTACCTAATTAAGGACATTTCCTACAGTCTTTTCCTATGAATATATAGTTTTAGTATTTTGTGCATAGTTAGAACAGTCTTTTCTAAACATATTCCGCCTTTAAAAGTAATATGTCGCGGACTTGGAGTTATGACTTGTTTTATATTTTTTGGCAAATTGCCAATAATTTCAGTGCAACCATAATTTTATGCAAAGAAACATGAAATGTATCAATACAAATCAAATTTAAATACATTATGTAAGCAAAATCAATGTATATAATACTATTCTCTATATATATATGAAGAAAAATGCATGTGACATGTGGAATATTTCTGTTACTGCCTTGCAGAGTCTCGGCAAAAAATGAAATATTTTGGTGGGGAAAAAAGAAAGACATTTTAAGAAAAAATAATAATTCCCATGAATAGATATTTTTTCTTCAAAATGATTGTATTACGATTGTTAAATTCGTGTACTTTAATATATTGAGATTATTTAACTGCTATGATCGATTATAGGGAAATCCTTCACGAGTGGTAGACGTGTGGTTCTTTTCACGAACGAGCGCACGCGAGTGAGTGAAAAAACAAAGCACGTCTACTATCAAGTGAAGGATTACCCAATAATCGATCCCAGCAGTTAAATAATCTATTTATTACATTTTAAATTACGTATTTCGCTTTATTGAACGTTATCGGCGGATGACGTCGACGTCAGCAACACTTTATTGACGTCACGATTCAACGTCGCAACGTTAGTTATTATTGTGTTATGAGTTAGCAACGTTAGTTATTATTGTGTTCTGAGTTAGTTATTAATATTTAGCGATTATGAATATTCTTACACTGAGAAATCCCGATCTTTCACGCATAGAAATGTAATAAAATGACATACACGATATGTCCCGTTACTTGAGGAAAGGGAATTATAACCCTGCAATTACTGAAAATCGGTAGGGTTTTGGAGTCAACAAAGGACACAGACTTTGTCTTGAACGGTTAACATCTGCATACCCTTTTCTAGACGAAAACTATTGTGTATATAGTATATTAGTCTAATTAAAGCAGGGTCCCAATGAGCAGTACATGAAAAATGCTTATTAATAAATGCAGACAATCCTCAAGTTGATCAAGATCGATTCAGGACGTTTCGGAACCAAAACATTTCGACACCTAGACGAATCGGCACGTATACGTTTCGGCATCAAACCGTTTCGGTATCTATTTTAATTTTTACCCTAGACGTTTCGGCACCCATTTATATTTGAGTATAATAATGAAGTAAAGAAGTAAAGAAATTAAATATTTCTATAAGATCACTTGTAATTCATTTAAAATGCAAAGTTGATTGCCTTAACGCCAACTCCTAAGCGGTTTTGAGCCTGAATACAACTAAAACATGAACATAAATGGTAAGTAAATATGACTTATATTATAGTGTAGCATGGTCACTGAAATTTCCTTTATAATAGCTCAGGTGTAAATCGTTTAATTGAAAATAGTTGAATATGTTCCATTTAACATGTATAGTAATGTATATCTAAGACCAAATAAAAACTTATCTGTACTCGTACAGTATCTTTTAATTCTTCACTTTACCTTCCTGTCATCTCCATATCAACGACTACAGGTATGTGACTTGAACAATGCCTCCACAAACTAACCCAAAATTAAAAATCGTCTACATATAACGCATGCGTTATACTTTCCTTGTTTTTATTTAAATGGATTTTACATGTGTAACAAATAATATTACATATTTGTCTGTGATTTGTAGAGGAAATACTGGGAATAGAAAAGCTATATCTACTCGTTTGCTTTACTGCGAAATATCTCCAAGTGTTATTTATTTCGCAGTACGGAACATTGCTCGGCCTTTTCCGTCAGTTGCGGGAACGCCAAATGACGTTCCGATTGTTTTACGGACGTCGTCGTCAGATTCCGCCAATAGGAAATATTAACGAAGAGTTCCGGTCTGACACCTCTATTATCTCCCCTGAAAGCTCACGGACTTAGAGACAAAAAGAAAACAGAAAATAGTTCTATTTTTTTCTCAATTTTAGGCAATTTTTGATTTGAAAAATAGGTTTTTCTTTGCTTTAGCATACATCTGCAGTGTAAAAGACAGATGATACAGAAAATCCCATATTGATATGAGGTTTCATTCAAATTTCAAAATTGTTTGACCGAAGCACCGCATATTCAGCTAGATAGTGTATGAATTTTGTATTTTCCATATGGTTCACAAAACATGAGCGAGAAAAAAAACCAACCTGGCTAACTTATGTATTTTATTGTTTGAAATTACTGGTCTTGGCTATACTGAAGATATTAAACCAACAACATTGTCTGCTGCCCTGCTTTGAAGCTCAGATGTTGGAAAAGGCTGTACAGTAACCCTACGGGAAAATTAATTGAGGTGTGAGACCTTCCGGCTCCAATTGTTTTGGTTGTATGACGTAACGTCGTCTTGGCGTTCTCGTACAAACTTGCGTAAAAAGGCGTAAATCATAAGAAATATTAATAAATTTATCGAAAACAACTCTTTATCTCGAATTTTAGGTCCCCTGACGTTCTTCTAGAATATATAATATATAGTTTAATTAACATTGTTGTCATGATACGGAAAATAATTCCCTCGTGAGAAAGATGTTTGCGATATAGAAACTCGTGCTCGTTTCTATATCACAAGTATCTATCTCACTCGGGAATTATTTCCCGTATCACAACAGCAATGTTAATTAAACTCTATATACACACTAATCAAGAAGTCATAGTTAATGTTATCAATTAATTGTTACGTTTTAGACAGTCACCAATAATCTACGAATGAAAGCTGTCGTGGCTAAACACAATTCATATCATCATGATATTTACTAATAATGAACTAAACTTGATTTCAGTGTACAACAAATGTCTTCACTATCTAAACAGTTAACTGGGATCTTAATTATGAAAACTAGTTAAAATTTGTACAAAACAATTTTGAAAAAGTATTTTATTTGTACATAGTCGCTCTTAGACAGGTGTGCACGAACACGATACCCTTAAACAACTGTAGAAAGTGTCCTTAAGAAGTCACTTATTGATACTTAAATCGTGATTTTGATCATTTACATACACAATAATTCCCAAATGTTAAAGCTTTATTAACAACAACAATTCACGTTGCCTGTGTTGCTTAGAAACTCTGTATTAATATGACGTGTTTGTTACAAAGGATTTACCAGCATCTCTATTAATTAAACAGGTATAGCCTACAACAATCGGATTATTATAAGCACACATTGTGTACATTACGTGGTCCAAGTATTAACTTTTATACCCAATCCAACCCCTTCTTCAAGAAGCGAAATCGGGGTTAGCTGGGTATGAAATAAAACCTTAATTTCAGCTTAAAGTTTTGCATATATTATTGTAAAATTTAAACATTTAATAGGTAATTTTAAACAGTTTATCGCATTTTTTCAGTAAAACGTGTTTTTAAACGTGTTAAAAACCGTTATACAATCCTGCTAATATAAGGTTTCCCATCGCTTTATGGAATTAAGGCAGGACCACGTTATGCATAATTGACTATTACAAAATAACTGTGTACAGACACCTCATCAAAAACGAAATTCAAAAACAAAGCATATTCATAAAGCACCGAGTAGCGTCGAACCTAATTAAAATAACATGTTTAAAAGTCTCCTGAATGATATTGTCAAGTGCGTGTCAACCAAATAGATTTGTAAAAATATAATCCGAGATTAATGTTAACCCATGTAAGGTCATGGGTTTTTGAAACTTAATGATTGAAATCAAACAACTTATAAATCCACACATAAATGTGTTCTCTTCGAAAAAACAACATTTGATACATATGTTTGTAGTTATATTTAAAAAAATGACTGATAACTAATGTAACTAGGTAAACTTTGACATTAGGCAGGGATAAAAACTGCAAAATAGTGATGTGTCAATTCGAAACCCCGAAACAACTTATTTTTTATAATATTCACAATGAAAAACAGTTCATCATAAAGTGGTACTTGGATAGGGGTGCCATATAGGTTTATGAGATAAAGGGATAGCAGCGTATCTCAGGTAGAGGCTAATAACGAAGTCTTGGAGAAAAACAATAGTTGCTTCTGACCTAACACCATGTGTAGAACCAAAATGAATATAAAAAGTAAACATTATTTTCTTATTCGCGAGCTATGGCTCCAGCCGACTATCGTAAATGCTCCCTCGGACTTGTTCCAGAAGATTGAACCTATACTGAATTTAGTCTATGAGACGTAATAACCACTCCGTGTGTATTTCTCTGCTTTCCGAATAAACTATATCTACGGAAGCTATCTAGGCATATGTGGTTTCTTTGCTTTCTCAAGTACTTTTGTAAATTATCAGCGATAAGAAATAAGACAATTTATATATAGAAAATTTAACTTTAGTGCCTTAATATACTATATTATTCTATTGCTGAAAAATACGCATATTTAGATGTTCGAAAATGAGCTATATTTTACCATATTTAGCAAGATACAATGTACCGGCTGCCACTATTGATTAAGTGAGTGGCATCAATGGATAGCTACGGATATCGCGAAGCTATTATAAGCTGACGACATTGTTTCCAACACGGGCGGGTTTTCGGGATAGATTTTCCGATTTTTATCGGATTGATCTTTAATTTGAGAGTCGATTTACGTCTTTGCAATTGAAATCGCCTCTAAAGCTGAAGAGTACAGGAAGTGACGCCCTTCCTATGATCTCAATTAACTTAGGCTAATGATTCTTAATCAATTAATCTTACAATGGAAGTAAATCGGATTTCTTATGATTAATGTGCTTTCTATGCAATACTCGTGGAAGGAATAATTTGAAATAGTATTAATTTTAAGCTGTTAATAATGTGCAGAGTTTATGGCAGTGGACAATGTTTGGAAATCCATATATACGTACCTTGTGCTTTTCAAAATCCCTATATAATAAGTCCATATTGACGTGTTTGTTGTACAAGCGTCTTATCGTCTTATAGTACGCTGACATTTGTTTCAATGTGTGGGTTGTAAGTATTGCTGTATTGGCTTTTAGATAATTAAAACTCATATTTATACATGTTAAAGTGAGAAAAATGGTCTTATAGAAACCACCACACACAGATGCAGTGGTACCGAAGGTAAACACTCTACCACAAACTAAACCCAAATTAAATATATGAACAGGGCAATGCACAACACAAAGAATGGAGGACAGGGTTATTGACTTGGAACGGTTGAGAGGCAACACGGCCTACTGGTTAGCTTATTTCGATTGTATGGTGCACATAACTTCGCTGTCATCTTGTTTATCATGTCTTCAGTGCCCACATTGACAAGACAGTGTAAATAAAAGTAGATAATATCAAAAGGAATCAACAATAGCTGCAGTGCACTTAAATGTTGTTAAACACATGAGTATGAACACCTCACGATGTATCCAAAAGTGTACTGATCAACCTCAAAAGATTGCAGCCAACGATCTAACAATACTAGTGTATGACCAAAAAAAACAGAGAGACGAAAAATGATGTACTTGAAAAAAACGCTTTATATAATTCCATTACATATCATGCGACTATTTGAATTAATACAAACACGTCACACAAGCTATAACTTTACATTTCAAGTATCCACCTAAATCCATATTATAAACACCGCCACCATTTCTTTTAAAATCATAAATGTCATTGATGTAAGCAGTTATTCAGATTGCAGAATATACTAAATTGATCTGAAGTAAACATATACTCTCAGAAGAAACAGATGTAATATGTGTTTATCCATGTTTGTGATGTCACTTATGTCGATATTTAAAGTTCTCCGGCCATGTTTTCGTAAAAACCTTGGTAATCAATTCATGCAATATTTATTGAACTTGTCAACAAGTTTATTAAAACCTGATGTCATCCGGTCAGTAGTCTGTGATAGTGACCGGTACCCCAATCCGAGAGTCATAGTTTACAGATTCGGTATAATATAAAGAATAATGTATGGTATTTCGGTCCATATGCAAGTTTATGGACTGGGCAGTCATACCTAGAATTCTACATGCTATATCATTCTAGATATGACTGCCCAGTTCATATACTTGTATATTGACCTCAAAATATAACATTATTTGCTAAATATAATATATATCGGGACACACGCAATCTTGAAGTTATTAAAAAATAGCACCTCGATTAATTAATTCAGTACCATTAAATACTGAAAATGGGATCCCTTGGAAGAAACAAACACAGACAAGAGATAAAGTAGCAGATTCGGTTTTATTGAGTCTGTTCATGGAAGGTAATATTTCATGAGAGGTAATGTACAGTGCAACAACTCTCACGCCTCCTAGCACCGGCTTAAGCGATATTCTACTTTAAAGCCGCAAAGACTGGGCTTGAATATCCCAAAGGACCAGTTTCTGATTTGTAGTTGTGGCGACATTTTACGGCTGCCACCAGCACTAAACAAACGCTAGTGTAAATGTCAATAAATACTGAAAATGAGATCACTTGGAAGCAAAAAACACAAACAAGAAACTAGAGATAAAAGTAGCAGACTCGGTTTTATTGTGTCTGTTCATAAGAGGTAATGTAAAGTGCAACACCTCTTACGCCTCCTAGCACCGGCTTAAAGAAGAAAATGGTCTTAAATCAACAAATCCGCTTTTGATATGTTTTTAAGTATTAAATATCATTATAAATACGATTTTTACTATGCCATATGTTCAGTCAAAATATGTTTTTAAAGATAAAAATCGAACAGGCGAACAGGCATTGCTAAAAAATCGAGAAAAATCTAAGGGGAAAAACTCTTGCGCGAATTACCGGAAGTGACGTCATTGGGAACAAACTATTTTTTGTTTACATTGGGTCTGAACGCAAAACAGTATACTTTGTGTGAAAATGTGAGGTTTAAGCGATCATGATACTGAGTCAGAGGAAATGCCCGTGATAAGACGTTTACACAAAGTGCAACCTTACGATTTTGAGCCAGAATACGTGTCTGAGGACGAAAATACATCGGATTCATCAACTGATGATGAAGTCGAACGCGGTGCAGATGCAAATGGAGAGCTTGTAAAGACTATCGTGTCATGTCATTCGTTACGTTCAGCGGTTCATTACACTATTCACTAATCTAACAAAATAGTGTATTTATACACTTACAGCAACAACAAACAAAAAACAACGTAAACATTGTTTTCATCGAAATCTGACAGTAAATCACCCGCAACACTGCAATATCTTGGTACATACACAATAACCGCGAAATGTAATATATTCCGAATGAATGGACCTGGTCTAATACCTATACATTAATACCAGCGTCAGATTGTTTTGCCGATAAGTAGACATGGAACAAATATATTTATTAGATATTATCCATAATTGATAAAAAAATGAATAAAAACAATAATAAATGAAACAGCATATAATTTCGGCACCATAATTTCTATAGTATTATATATTTGCCATAAGTCGCCATCAACACCAAACACTCTAGGAGCGGTGTTTGTAATATGACACGCTCTCTAGTCGCCACTGCCCCCAAATATCAATACAAACTAATCAAATATTGCGGTGCACTATTGAAGTACAGCCTAATTAGGGTACATACATCGGTATATCACAAAAGCACGCACCATTTAGGGAAACCTAGTTTTATGATATATTTCCTGTTTATTGCAACTACTTGAGCGGTGTAATACCGCCGAGGGCAGACGCGTATTGCACAAGACGGATATATCACATGATATGCGAGCTCTAATTTGTCGCGCACAAAGAGAGAAAAAATAATATAGCCAAATGTATTATGAGCACGATATAGACAGCTAGTAAGTACACTTACTCATGTATACTTACTCCTGATATACAGATCGAAAACAGACCAAACATATCAAATTACCATAATATAAAGTATATTATTCTATTATACTTGTTTTACTTATTGCACGAGCTGAAAGGCGTTATTGTTGTTGCTTTGCCATAAAACATTACTGAATTAATATAAAAGCTAGAAATATTATTAATTTTCTGCCCTGTAATAGATATCCATGAAACATTTTGTATTTTTTTTCAAATCCATAGACCTATATATGTTGATAATATATATTTATAACACTATTGGCAGAAGAGGGTGAATAATTTAAAATGATTAAAATTAAAATTTGGAAACAAAGACACAGTGTTTATTTCACCGGATTCATTTAAATTTATATGCTGAACGTTCTTAGCAATATTTTAAAAAAAGACGGCGACATATTATTAGCGCCGTCAACTCTTCATTGATTCACGTAAAGACGCATGCTTCTAATTCAACAGCTAAATATTCACCGTGTATATAAAGATCTAAGACTATACACCTTTCTTCAATTTATCATACGTATACCCGATGAGGTGCTAAGATAATTGAACATAAATTTCAATCTTACTTCATGTATGAATGTTCGCCTCAATGCCGTCGAATAGGCGAATACAACTTGCTTGGAGACGGCGGGGTTATGCACTTCTCACTTTTATAGTCAAATATCGTTGGTACCGCTGTTGATTTTAATATGCATGGCCTTTTGTTCTCCAAATTCAAAGATAATGAAACCAAAGGATGGACTTCCCACGAAGTCAACTCAAAATGTTTGCTACAAACTCGCGCGTCTTTCGTAGGTTCCCACTTTCTCGACGAGTCGGGCGATTTTTTCGGTAACGGTCTACCCACACTTCAAATCTTAATATATCATTATCTCGATTAGGGAAACGAAAGAAACTTAGGTTATTATCTTGTCCTTCTTTATGCAAACCTTTTCACCCAGCAACAGCACACGGCATTGTTAACAAGTACCATAAAACGTAATCCTACATAGACAATACTATACAACTCAATGCGACACCGCTAATCGTTTGGTACCAATGACGTCACAGGATCACGTGGCACTTACCAGGGCGAAACTCGAAGCGTGTGCGCTATGAGATAAAATTGGCTACTATGAGAAAACGGGACAACCAATAAGTGTAAGATTTGAACAGATTGTATATTATATACATATATTTCCGAATATATACTCAAAAGACACGCACTATTTCACCTTTAAGCGATATTAAATATGCAGGCATTTATTTAAATAAAAGGTTCTAAAGATTGCCGAGGGGTTAAAAACAAACAAGATGACCATGCGTATCTTTAAACAAATAACAGCAGGTTATAAACCCCGAAATAAAATATAATATTCGTATTTTTTTAAAATAACAATTTATCGATTTGTTTTTTTGTTAAATGAATCATGGTATCACACACATAGAAGGCGAACTTAGTAGCTCCGTGCGTAAGTACTCATTACGTGGTCCCGCCTTAATTCCATTAAATAATGGAAAAGTTTATATTAGCAGGATTTTATAACGGATATTTTGACAATAAAACACGTTTAAGATCATTTTTTACTGAAAAAATGCAATGACCTGTTTAAAATTATCTAATAAATATTTTAAATTTACAATGTGCAAACTTTTAAAGCCGAAATTAAGGTTTTATTTTATACCCCATCCAACCCCGTTTTCGCTTCTTGGAGAAGAGGTTGGATGGGGTATGAAAGTTAATACTCGGACTACGTAATGTGACTTCTAGAACCACAGACAGGTTTGCCTCCTGGAAGAAGCATGTCTGACGGGAATCTAGAGAAAGAGTGGGATTTGGTGCTCCCTAGAACCTGGTTTAAACCCGCAGTGGCCTTATTTTGCCACTGACCGTTCCAAGGCGGTAGCCCTATTGTCAACCCTTTTGTGTTTGTGATGTCTTATTTTGCCTTGTGTTCGTCTTTAAATAAATACTGAAAAGGTGATCCCTTGGAAGCAACAAACACAAACAAGAGAGAAAAGTAGCAGACTCGGTTTTATTGAGTCTGTTGATGAGAGGTAATTACGGTATGCGACACCTCTCACGCCTCCTAGCACCGGCTAAAGCGATATTCTACTTTAAATCAACACAGAATGGGCTTGGTGATCCCAAAGGACCAGTAAATAATAACACTACTAATTTGAAGTCGGGGCGATCTTTTGCGGCCGCCATACAGCACTAAACCTACGCCAGCGTGAATGTCAATACATAATGAAAAGGTGATCCCTTTAAAGTTGTTCTTAGTTTCTGTGTGTGTTTGTGGTTGACTGTCGTCCTTTAATGCTACTTTTCCTGTTCGATGTTTGTATCTACTTTCATCCATGATCTCAGCTTTAGCTGAGGTTGCTGTCGCTATAATATATATAACCATATATGATGTGTTACCGGAACATAAAACCCAATTTCAATATTAGCTTCGGTAGGCTATTGTCTATTTTGAGATATTGAGTTGGTAGTATCGCTTGTAATCATTAGCAGATAGTGTATCCTATAAAATGTATCATCCACAACAGTTTAATTGATTTTCTGTATCAAATTGTAATGAAATATTAATTAGGGTTCTTTTTATGTTTAAAGTGTATTGACACAGCTTCGTATAGCAAATAGCTGTGCGCGTAAATGGAGTAAACAGACACCTGAATAACGCCTACAAGCAAACAAATCGTTTGGAGCGCAGGATTTCAAATTGGTGGAAAGCTATCATGTATAGAACAGTGTTTCCATATGCAGTAAACACATGCAGAAAAGTACTTACTTGGTGGCTTTCAAGGTTTTCGTTTTTTTATTATATATGTATTTGATCATTTATGTGTTTTACCTATATTACCTATTAATGATGCCTTATTTGTTAGATTTTAACCTGGCGGGAATATCTGTATCTACACTGTCCCATTTATTGTTATGACAATAGGGTAAGAGTGAGGTTTGATGCACCCAATAACCTGGTTTAAACCCCCAGCAGCCTCTTTTGGCACTCACCTTTCCAAGGCGGTAGCCCTATTGTCCACCCTTTTGTGTTTGTGATGTCATATCTTGCCTTTTATTCATCTTTATAGCTGTTGTTTGTTTCGGTGTGTGTTTGTGGGTGATCTTCCTTGAATGCTACTTTACCTGTTCGTATAATGAAAACGTATTGGTAATTATAAATAATTACAAACTATGAACAATGAAATATGAGTTGATGCCATCATGCGACTATTTATACTCAATCGAAGAAAAAAGTGTGCACATTCAGTTTTGAAAATATTCAAAAGGTTGTAATGATAAGTTTTAAAATATACAAAATGAATGCATGAATAAAATATTAATATAAAAACAAAGTTTCTTCGCTAACCGACGTTGGGTTCCTCAAAGCAAAAAGAGAGCAAAATCAAAATTGAAAAATGCAAGGAGTTGATTGAGAAAACACAACATAACTGTCAACTTGTTATTTTCAGATTTTCTGGAACTTCTCATGAATGTCAAAACTGTCAACTTCTCAAATATAAATGTTCTATGTTTAAACATATACTGAAAGGAAAAAGAAACGTGACACGGGAATTTCCGCTATATATTGTATGTACACTATGCTGCTGTTAGTCGAATGGTACATGGCTACATAAGATATTTCCTTCCGGAAAATGACCAAAACAACACGTTACACAGCAAATAGTATTCCTGCTCAGTTTCATTATTGACATAGTACGCGTTTGGCGCAAACTTAGGATGCAGAATTGTGCTTTTTACTCTTAACGTTAAATACAGTACTGAACTTGCTCATTTTTTCAAAGAGGAACTTCAACATTGATGAATTTCTTGTTACTACGTGTTTTAGTCTTTTTCCGAAAGGAAAGATCTTACGTAGCCATGTACCATTCGATTAACAGCAGCATATCGTACATACAATTCCCGTGTCGCATTTCTTTTTCCTTTCAGTAAATATAACACAATTATTAAAATGTGATATTATAGTTAACTAAAACAGCGTTCATATTTGTCGACTCATATTGATATGCATAATTCATACTGCAACCTCCACTGAGGGATAGAAATACCTACTATTCAAACTGCGTAGATGAAATATTGTAAAATATCAGTTTACCGACTATATTTTGCATATTTAAAACTATTTAATTCGTAACCAGACAAATAATTTGATATGTCTGGTTTTAAATTAATAGAGCGATAATGCATATCTTTCAGCGCATTTTGAAAATACCGGGATGCAAGAAATTGTATTACCCTTCGAATAATACCACCGGTTAAATATCCATAAAAGCAAACACTTGTCACTTGAAAGAGATAATATTATATCATAAATTATTTTCAGTTCTCAAAATAAAGAATGTGACTAAACTCGAATTGACTCTACAGTTATGTGGGTGAGAAAGCTCTGTATGTACGTTGTGCATTCCATATCTCAATGCTCACTTGAATGTTCTTTCCTTATGGTGTCAAATGACATTTTTCTTTGTTGGTATAAGGTGCGCGAGTGCACACCACGCCACACACATTTTTATTTATACATCACTATATTTAATATCAAGGACGTCATACAAACATGATTCGCATCAGATATAGACACTTCAATCAAACAGTAATTGAAGTGATATTAATTAGTTTACATGTTTTTTAAGAAACATATTGTGGGGTGGTTTTAAATGATATCCTATAGCAAGTATGCCATAAGTAAAAGTAATTCATATTTACTGCATAACAGGTAAATAAACTTGATAAATAAATCTTGATTTTGGTGTTGTTGTTACTTTTAATAATTATTTACCATTATGTAATTTCAGTAAACATATTATTTGTTGTGTATGACACTGAAACAAATTGCATGTATTAAAATAATTTGCTTAAAGGTTCCATTTTTCGAGAAATTTAGCTAACACAATCATTTCTATAGCCAGAAAACATCCTATAATGGTATTCTTGCACACTTTTAATTATCGATAAACATAATAATCGTCGTTTATGCAAGCCATCGGATTCACCAAACATACGTTCACATTCGGTGCTCAAAGGGAAACTTCATCATTATATCGACGAACTAAATGCGGATGGTCAGAAATACTTTAATAAAAAAACGCCATCTTGGAAATTGATATCTGTGAAAGTGTAATTGTACCCCTTCACCGTGGCATTATTTAGCCGGTGAACTTTATAACAATATAGGTTTCGCACTACCACGCAAACAGTCGAAAACTAAAATTAAAATTTTGAATTTTCGTGTAAATTGTAGTCCGAATAGTGAAATTAACGTGATAGACGAGTTTTTAATTTATTGAGCTAAAACTTCAAGTTTTCTAGTTGTCCTGTGAAATCTTCAGGGCGAAATTTCGACTTTTCGTGTGAACATCAGGTCGAAAGGTTGATGACAATAACAGGATTCCGTATCCACAACGGCGTTAATAACGACAACAGTTGAATGACGTCACTGTGGAAATGAACACGACAAGCGTTAGTAAATGGAGACGTCAACGCACACAATGTCAATGATTTGCAAGACAAATAACCAATCATGGGTATACTACGGAATCCTGTTAGGGCCATCGCGATCTCGCGTTTTCAATTTCGCGAGATTGCGAGATTGCGAAATAAATTTCGCATTCTCGTCCTACTCTACATTGAAAAAAAACGCGAAGTTTGCAAGCCAAACTTGTGCAAACCTCGCGATTTTATCACGTTTTCATTTGGACGAGATCGCGAGAATGCGAAATAAATCTCGCAATCTCGCCGTATTCTACAATAAAAAACCCGCGAGATTTGCAAATCAAACTTCGTGCAAACCTCGCGCTTTTATATTGGCCTATAGTACGATGAAAAAAACGCGAGAATTACGCGCAGTTTGGGTTAGCAAACTTCGCGTTTTTTTCTTCGATGTACCAGAGGGTAAAAACAAGAAAACATATTTCTCATTCTCGTAATCTAATAAGAATAAAATCGCGAGGTTTGCACGACGTTTGATTTTCAATCCTCGCGTTTTTTTCATTGTACAATATGCCGATATAAAATCGTGAGGTTTGCACGAAGTTTGATTGCAAATCTCGCGTTTTTTTTCATTGTAGAATACGGCGAGAATGCGAGATTTATTTCGCATTCTCGCAATCTCGTCCAAATGAAAACGTGATAAAATCGCGAGGTTTGCACGATGTTTGGCTTGCAAACTTCGCGTTTTTTTCAAGGTAGAATAGGACGAGAATGCGAAATTTATTTCGCAATCTCGCAATCTCGCGAAATTGAAAACGCGAGATCGCGATGGCCCTAACAGGATTCCGTAGTATCCAGTTCAGATAGATAATTCCAACCATATACCATCTGTTTTAATCGGAACCACGGCTGAACCTCGATTCCGATAAAAACAAATTATACTTCGTGTTGGAATTCCCGAATTCACCGGATACCCATGAAAGATTCGTAAATATATCATGCAGTTACCGTACAATCGGAAATTGCCAAACTGTTATAGATGTTAGCGGACGGACATCGATATTGCCTTTGTGCGGTGTGGTCTATACACTCCCGATAGTGTGGTCTTTACACACCTGTTCTTCGATTGGCTCTGATCATTTCGTCATGTTTTAAGTGACGACAAGCCAAATAAACAATATAAACATGATGTAAAACATAGTACGTCCTATTATCTTCACCGTTAGATATTCAGCCGCGAGCTGAGGCTGCGTTCTCGTGATATGTAAGTCATATACGTCGTGAAATAGAGAATATTATGTCAGTGCCGTTTACTATCAAAACGAAGAATGGCGAGGCTGTGCCATTCTCCGTTTTCGTGCCGAGCCTAATACACTTGATAGTAAAAGGCACTGACATAATATTCTATTTATCATGTAGATTATCCATATTTTCTGTATGAATTACTATTATTACCCATTTCTCAAAATGGTACGCTTATCATGTTGTTTTTTGTTTGTTTTATGACGTCAGGCAAAGTTACGTGCATGACGTCAGATAACGTTACGTATAATAAACGCCGAAGGATTCCGCATTGATTTGCTTTATTGGTCAGTGCCTAATTAAAGCAAAATTTAATAGGTCACCCCTTTATTAGGCAGAAAAGTGCATATCTCCATGATAAAGCATTTATTTACGACATACAATTATACCTAATATATAGTTGAAATAGTAAAGCACTGAGAAAAATCTTACCCATAATATTACCCTATGTTGCTTGTACGCCACACAGAAACTACAATTGGCACCTAAAATTACCAGAAATGTACCAGTAAATCGCATACCAAGTATAAACCGTCAAGTATTATGAGCGCACAAATAAATTAGTGCACAAGATCTCTTTTCACGCCTCCAGTGTTCGAGATCATTTTCGAAATTCCATTTCTTTTTCCACTGTAGAACAAGTAACTTTTAGATTGTGGTAGATATGGCTTTTTTTGTTCATAAAGCAATGTTGCGGGACTAAAACTGATGCAAATGAGTACATTTTAAGACGAAAATCATGAAAACCTCTTCATTCCAGTGTACGAGATCGATTCAAAAAATTACATTTCCGAAATGGGGGCGGATTAAACAAAAAATCTATAGAACATTCATCTTCAATCAAAGTTATGGAATAAAGTGCAGAAAATGCCGCATACGTTGCGCTATTTTACATGAAAATGCGTGAAAAAGAAACTATAAAGAAAATCTTACGCCGAAGCGGGATATTTGTCCGTCTGTTGCGCCCTTTTGAAACCCCACCCTGAATATGATAAAGGACAATTATTTTCGGTTATTCTTGATAATAGCTTCCGCACATAGATAAACACATTTTATCGAGTACACGTGAGCACTTAGAATGCCGGTAGGAACCAATCAGATTTATTGCGTAGTAGTTACGTACACCATTTTTTTTTCAAAAATATTTTAACATACTTTTGGTTTTATCAAAAAAAAAATATAATTGTTGCGTGGGACTTGATTTCTTACCCTCCGGGCCAGTAGACACAGGTAGACGATGGCCGAACCAACAGCGCCTTAGGTTAGTTGCACCGCATTTTCGTAATGACTCTTATATAGCAATTATCTGCAATCTGATTGTTTTCTACCATTTTGTTTGTGGGCGGATCCATTTTTAAAAATATGTCCAGAAAATTCGGATAGTTCGAACTAGAAAATTGATGTACTTCAAAATTGTATTCATGTTGGCGTAATGCGATGGATGTATTTTTGAAAAATATACCTTATAATATGTTTGTGTGTATACATGTGTAAGTTCGTGTGTGCATGCGTGCGTGTGTGTTGTGAGGGGAGGGTGGGTTGTCGGAGGGGATATGCATTTCAAAATGATAATACAGTGAGACATAAATAATAAAATATGTATTTCATTGGGTAAAACTGCACATATTAAAGTTTGAGAAAGATTTTATATTTCGCAAATAATGTATTTTTAACCCTTAACCCGCTAAACACGACTATAATAGCCTTAGTCAGGCAGGCTGATCAGGGTTTACAATGTCCGGATGCTTGTCAGTCATTTTCCCCAAAACACCCCTTTGTCGCCTAAATGGAATGATCTTAATTCAAAGAAATAACAGTTCATTTTATAAATATAGCGGGTTAAGAGTTAAAAACAGGTGAGCGGAGGATCGTTCTTATACGAGTTTTGCGGCGGAGCAACTTAGCTATATACAAAGCTATGAACCCACTCAGAAATGTTCTCTTTCTATGCAGATCACGTCCTACATTCTTTAAAAGTATACCATTGCATCTCTTTGTTCTTATTGTTAACATTTCCGACAAACAGTCACAACATACGGTCAGTTCCAGAATCAAGCATTGCTAGAGAACGCCACATGGATTACATATTATTGCATACGCATTTACAAGCTCCGTTTACTTTCGATGTAACAGGAAACGTCAATATTCGCCCATATTGGCATGTGGTAACTGTAATGTATACTCGTTCGTGATTGGTGCAATTTTCAGATCATGTCAAAGAAAGTATGTCAAGTGATGTAAACAATGTTGATTTCATTGTGAAAATTCCCACGATGTAACGATAATATGTTTGTTTCAAATAACTTTTTTTTGTGAAAATTAAATGTTACAACCTATTTTATTGTTCTAATTTAAAAATGTGTATGCAATAAAAATGCTATTAGATTTATATTGGCATATATGCACTCGTTCATTCGCGCATAAATATTGCGCTCCTAAAGTCGCGCAATATTAATGCGCGAAAGCGCTGGTGCATATATCCTATACAAATCTAATAACCTATAAATATCGGTCACCGAACCGTATGATCGATATCCACATCCCTTAACTGGGAGATGATTATCTAATTTCAAATGAAATAGAACAATAAAGCCAAAATAAATAAATCGGGAACTATATCGAAAATATAGCAGCATCTCCTTACCTATAAAACCGTAAATAAGAACTAAATCGTTGTTAATCAACGGCTCATCATTACACCTCAAAAAGAGGGGAAAAATAAATAATAATCCAGAAACCTTGTCATATTCTTACTATCAAATATACTGACGATCAATGAAAACGCACCATTAACTTGTGTATATGCTGTTGCATTATTTGCAAACCATTTGGAATAAAAACTGCTGAACCATTTGTTTGTCATTTAGCATTGTTTACTATGGATAATCATAAAAAATGTTCCGCTAAATTTCAACCTGCATTAATACATTCTAGTTGATGTTACTGGCCTTTGAATTGTTTGGCTTCTGACAGTATCATGGAATGAATGTTTCCAAGAAAATGATATATTTGTGCGATGTAACTGAAGAAACCCGGAAATGCACGTGTATTTCATAACAGCAATGTGAAATGCACTAAATTCAGATATGCACGTAAAAACTGTTACATGTCGAGTCGTTATATGGATTATTTCATATTTTGTCGAAAATGCCTAAACTTCTAACTAAAGAATTTGTTTTATAGTGCGTTTTCATTGACCGTGAGTATAGATTCCTATGAGTGTTTACCGTGCTCGGAGTGCAGTCGCCGATAAACTCGACCATCTGGTTTACGTCCCCATCCAACGGACAAGGCTAATGGACGTGACATGCCTTAGGACTCGCCAAAACATCCCAGTGCCGCCATTGAAGTCCGAACCCGTGATCACCGGATTCAGAATTGAATATAAGAATCTTTCATGGGTATCGGGTGAAGCTAGGAAATTCCAACACGAGGTATAACTGTCTTTCTTATATACCTATCAATAATTATATACCTAGTACCTTCATTTTCCCACAATGGAATACAAAACCCTTAATCACCTATAGAGGTTTTCTGAATCCATTCACTATGCTACTAAAAATAGATTTTAGAACTTCCCATACACAAATGTCAGATTGGAATGTTGGGGATTGCCCAGCTAGTAATCCATTAAGAACAATGGATGTTTTAACATGAAATGTAAACTGAAATCAGAATGTTTGTTTGTGCATTTGTGAATATTGTGAGTTAATTAATTAATTTAACGTTATGTCATGTCAGTTGGTAAATTCACCAGAATTTTAATTGTTTACCCAAGCGTAATGAACATATGTGTAGTTGTTGCACTGTAATGTACATGTTTTCATATCTTTCCTGTTGGTGGTTTTCAGCTAATTTGGCTGAATACCATTTTGTTTTAATTTGGTTTTTTGATACATGTATTCTATTTTAATGATATGTAAAGATATATAAAATAAAATGATCATTACGCCTCTCGTGTGATCTACCTACTCGAGGTGATACAAATATCCAGAACAAGTTACTATAGTAATAATCCTATTTTATCGGAACTGAGTCTCTGCCGAGGTTTCGATTAAAACAGTTATACCGAGGCTCGGGATATTCCCTATCTTCACCGGATACCCATGATTGATTCTTTTTCTTCATATCATTTACATTCTGCGCGTTGACGCCGCCAACTATACTCTGTAAAAAAAGTTTTGGACCATGGCAGTGTTCGAACCCGTACAATGATCGCTCAACCATGACATTCGACCATAACCCTTATTATCTCAGTTGATAATTCACAATAGATCAACAATCAACAATAATTTTCGTTTACAATGAAAGTTTGCGAAAAAATAATAATATTTTTATTGGTTACTCGAATGTGTCCGTAACTGTTACGTTTTATGGACTTTGCAACTTTTTTACAGACCCTTTGTGTGTTCGCGATATTTTTTAAAATCAAATCTTGTTTGGATTTAATGTTTAAGGTACTAAATTAACCGGGTAGGGTAGACCTTGGTTACTTAAAAAAGATACTTAAATTCTGTCCCCTAGTTTTATTTTTATATGACTTTGTATACACTGGTCCAAAACTTTTTTTACCGAGTATACTAACGTTTTGCATGTTTACTTACACAATGACGTCATGCAACTGTCATTGTTGATATCAGCGAGCGACTTTTATCGTTCTCCATGTGTAAGATCAATCTCTCCCAGAGGCCATGCCATTGACCTCTGTCAACGTCTAAGACATACTGACGTCATTTCGAATTTTTCAAATTTATCACTGATATTCGGCAGATGCCCTCCTGATTTTTCAGGACTTCATCAGCGGTGCGGTAATTCGGTATGCATATAATCCTAATACATTTAGGGATTCATGAACCTTTGGAGACCCTTTTAAAAATACATAGAAATATAAAACACACATTTCAGGAAAGTTTGATGCTTTTGTCCGGCGTGTCTAGATTGGATCCAAAAACGTGGGTTTTGGTCCCTAGCTATATATATGCAAATCACCTGACCGACTTCTTTTCCCCCCATAATTCCAAGAGCCAAACACGAGAGATGATACTAGTATCGATCGAGGGCGAGAATGCGTCTAATAAAGTAGCAAGCGATCACATGATAATTTGTCACATGACCATAGCTAAAATATCAAAATGGCGAACAGAATTTCAACACCGTGACACCACCAATTATCGGCTGCTGATTGACACGTTAACAGTCGAAAAAATCACGACTTATTTTCTGTATGTTTATATATATTTTATGTCAGTAATTTAATTTAAGGTAGGTTGTTAAGAGCTATGTGATACTGGAAAGTGCTGGTGAGAAAAATGATGTACTATAACCCTATGGGAACGATTTGGTGGTGCGTATTTCGAATGTTTTGACGGCGAAGAGATATGCCAATAGTACGAACCTTTATTCTCCCGCAATAAAATTATGAGAATAATTTACTGTATATTTAAACCATTCAAGCCGAAAATTTGTTTTCTTTTGTAATTTAAGCATTTCATCTAAAGTGTATGTATATGCAAGGAACGACAACTCTGTGTAGAGATCGGTGTAAAATCAGGCTTTCCATCACCCATGTAAAACGCAGATAACCGTATCCAGTATGCAAGTAAGTTATATTCAGTGATCCGCCGCGTTCCCTAACGTAACTTCTATATGTTGTTCAACGAAATTGAAAAGATAGAGAGAAAAAATCGTTCTTTGAAAAAAATAGTTTATAGCAACAAACTGATGTGCTATGGCGCAGCGCAATAACAGTAATAACCCAATTAAATGTTGAGAGATGAAACAGAGTGTTATAAATTACAGATGGTTTCAAATTATTTTGCTAAATGCCGCCTCGTTTCCTTCTGGCAAAATAGTCCATTCCGAAAATTTTAACATGAAAAGCTAATTTCACAATTGACATAGTGGTACGTCAATTAGTCTTTCCTTGATGGTGTCTTGAAAGTGCTATATAATGTACCACATCTCCTGTTGTGCCATATGTTACAAACTGTTGTAATCTAACATAATATATATGTATTGTATGTCAGTGATAAAATTATTATATTCTAGTCCATGTGTTTATATCTTACCTCCTGCAGCTAGATGACTGTCTTCTTATATAGGGAAATTGCTTTGTCTTACCCCATCGTGATAACTGTTGTGCGATAAGGGGGAAGTCTTTTTTTATATATTTATAAAAGAGATTTTGTGTTGAGTTTGTCACCTTCTAGCCTAGCTAGGGAGACATTACCGATGCGTTTAGTATAAATTTCAGGAATCTAGATGACACATTGGTATCGAAATGACAATATTGATGATTCGTTCTTCGCTCATATGGTCACTTATATTTATTCACCAAAGCTTACATTAAACAGAGCTAACAGTTGAGATACTACAGACAAATTCCTCTATTTTCTTATGTCGATTTCAAATGATTACATACAGACTAAAACATATAATGGGAGAGATGACTAACTTTGACATTTTTAGCTGTCTCCATTTAGATGGGCATGTACGTCTTGCTACAAACAGTTATAGTACTGACCTGAGATTTCTCTGTTTATTGAGAATCTATAATTCATACATGTAATTAACTGACCCCAGAGCAATAAAATACCCATTTTCGCACAGCAGGGCATCAATTATCTGACAGCAGATAGTATTTAAAAAATAAGAAATAAGTTTGTGTAACAAAATGCTATCTGCAAATAGAGATAAGGCAGTGATATATACTTCTAACATTTAATTCTGCATGGTCAAAGTTTTAGCTCATTAGCTGGCATGTTAGGTGATTTATTGTCATTTTATTGGCCTCATGCTGGGTATGCCGACACCAAGCTGATCATCATGTAACTTGAGCTGAGTAAAAATACTACAGGTTTTTGGGTCAGTCATAGAACTGATACGGGGTTTATATCTCACAGCTCATTCGTTTTGCTATAAGCTTGTAACTATGTTACGGATCGAAATCAAGCAATTACAGGTAAACTTCTTGAGCAAGGTTTTCTGATCACAAACTAGACAGATAGTAGAAAGTTTGGTCGCCGGAACGAAAACCTACTGGAGAAGTACAAAACCAGCCTTATAAAACCGTTCTGAGATTAGGAATATCACAACGTTTAATTTATGGAGATGTGATCTATAAGCGTTAGAAACTAAAAAAAGTATAAATGGTTGACTACAAAATAAACCAGGAAATTCGTCAAAACGGGTACGACCCTTTAGTATTGCAAAGCACTTAATGCTTAGTGGATGACCCCTCCGCAGAGTAGGTACATGAACTTTCGTCCCTTGGATTTTTTGGTCGTACCATTGATTTGTTTTGTCTTTGTCTGCGACTGCTGTGGTTGTTCAGCACAGTTCTGGATATATCATCTATGCATTTTTATACATCTTTTTAACAAAATTTAAGGGCCCTGTCCCAATTTGAGTAACTCGATTTTGTACATTTTGTTCCTGTTTTTCAAAGTTTAACGTTATTCAAACATTGATATAACATAAAATGAAACTTTTCGTGAAAGAAAATAGTTCCTATACCGCTTTATTGTCAAATAAAACTGTTACAAAGCCGTATATGACCAGTTTTTAAAAACATCGGACACTTTTTTTTAAAATGAAGTTCAATAAAGGTCGATTGTTTTGGTTAAATTCGGTGAATTTGGAGTCGGACCACATACAATACGATTGCCAGTAATCGTGGCAAGCGGCAGGTTATACGGCAAGGAAATTACCAAGTCTTTTTGTGTTCAAAATTCACGATTTATGCAGACACCTCCTCATTTTCGTTAATAGAAGACGGCCATTTTAGCAAGTGCGAGGTGATTAATTGCGTAGTAAACCAGTCAATCTGATGCAATAAATCATTTGATTGGTCGATTTAAATTAATGAACGCTAGAGCAGTCTGGTGTACTAACAGTATTCTCGAAAAGTAAATGAAAATGATTTTCTATGATTTTATTGGTTAAATGTACAATTGCAAGGTCATCGTTCGTGTCATAGTTATGCCTCCGGCATTCGAGAATGCCAAAAGGGGCATTACGTGTTACCCCTGTCCTCCGTCCCTTCCGTCCGTCCCTTCCGTCCGTCCCATCCGAATTGGTTTCCACTCAATAACTTTCGAAAGGGTCCATGTTTGTAATTAATATTTGGCGTGTAGCTGTGTAATTATAAAATACAGGTCAAGTTCGATTTCGGCCAACGTTGCGCATTTTAGGCAGGGGTTATGGCCCCTTTTCGACTTAATTTTCTTCAACAAATTGGTTTCCGCTCAATAACTTTTGAAAGGGTCCATGTTTGTAATTAATATTTGGTGTGTAGCTGTGTAATTATAAAATACAGGCCAAGTTTGATTTAGGTCAACATCGGTCAATTTCTGAAGGAGTTATGGCCCCTTTTCCGCTCAAAATCCGTCCGACAAATTGGTTTCCGCTCAATAACTTTTGAAACAATCCATTTTTTTAATCCATATTTGGTGTGTCACTTTGTAATTATAAAATATAGTCAATTTCTATTTCCGCTCAATTTATCAATCGGTCAATTTATGCATGAGTTAGGGCCCCTTTTGACATTATCTTGTTCCTTATCTTTTTTTGGCGAATTCATAGGTATAGTAACTTATACTGGGGACACATTTCTAGTTCGTAGTAAAATCAGTGCATGTTGTTGAGGCATTGTTAAGTTGCAACACGATGAGATCACTAATTTTCTGCTTTGGCTAAAATTGTGAGTTTGCAATATATTCTGTTTCATTTCCTTCCAAATAGATAAAATAATAAACATTTCCTCATAAAAAATCGTACTCATTCCCTTCAATTATTGTAACATTGACAGGATTGACGGTGGGTCCAAATTAAAAACAAATCTTATTCATTCCTTTCAAAATGTGTAACAGGATAGATGGTGTGTCCGAAATTAATAAAACAGACAAAATGCAAATGTATGCAATATATTCCATTTCATTTCCTTCCGAAATGATAGAAAAAAAACAACATTTCCTCATAAAAAAAAATCTCATTCATTCCCTTCAAAACTTGTTACATTGACAAAATTGGTGGTGTTTCCACATTTTAAAAACAGCAGACAAACTGCGTAATTCGCCAACATGATCTGCATCCACATTTCCATGAAAGGTTTATTCCAGGGGAAATGTTTCCTTTGGGGCTAAATACAAAGAAAATTGGGCTTGGATTATTATTTTGGAGTAAATAACACGTTTTTGGAAATGTGGACACAGATCATATTGGTCAAATCACGCATTTTGTTAGGACACACCATCAAGAGGGTACCGACCCCCTTTCGTACGCCGGATTCCGACCCATATTAGCCAGTATTCCGTACGCCGGGTTGTGGTACGCCGTACGCCGACATCGCAGTTTCTCATACGCGTACGCCGTATTTTTCTCAAAAAATATTTTTTTCCAACCAAAAAATTTAAAAAATGCTAATTTATGTCTCAAATTGCTGGAAATGCCATTTCAGAGCACCTAGGTTTAAGAATTTTCCGAGGGGGGCATGCCCCCGGACCCCTCTAGAGAGCTCGGGCCCTGCGGGCCCTCGGGCTCGGTCGCTGCGCGGCCTCGCATGGTTCAAAAAGTATTCCAGATGCCAACCCTCTGTTACGGAGTATTCCAGATGCCATGCCCAAAAAAAGCCAGTACTCCAGATGCCAGGGGGCGTGGGGTTGGTACCCTCCATCAACCCTGCCGATGATGCAAGTTCTGAAGGGATTGTATTCGCAAAGAAATCAAATTAGAAGGAAATGAATAAGTTTTTATTCATTTGGAAGGAAATTTATTTTTGTTTCTATCAATTTGGAAGGAAATTAAAATTAATAAACTACAACTCTCTATTGAATTCGAGCTAAAATGTCCGACTCTTTGCTATGCTTTTATCAAATGTCGGTATAGCCTGACGCCCAATGAAAATCGTCGTTACCTACTGTGTGCCGTAAATATAGACTGGTATTATACCAATTACTAATATAAATCAGAGCGCAAATTCGAGTTACTCAAATTAGGATAGGGCCAATTTAAGTATATCGTTTGTTAGTTTCTATGTTGATTTCGTTGTTAGAGATATCCTTTTGTTGTGATGTACTTTTATTTACACTGTCTTGTCAAAATTGGCGCTGAAGACAGGATTATTGTGTACATATAAAATCGAATTAAGCTAACCAGTAGGCTGTTTTGCTTACTGAACGTACCGAGTCCGTAAAAGTAGATGCAAGAAAACAGTGATACAAAGTACCACACGCCGGTCAGAACAGATACATAAGAAAACAGTAAGGGGAATGAATATGATAAAAATAAACGAACAGTTTGCAGATGTTAGAAAGATTTGGGCACTAGATAACTAGTCATCATGAGAAAAAATGAACATATTTTTAAATTTGGCGTCTGTGTTTTATGTTATAATACATCTGAAATAGTATGTGTAATGGACCACTAAATAGAATGTTGTTTCATGATTAGAATGTGAGGAATTTGGGAAAATATTATGGTTACAATATGAAGAATTGGTCAGTTATCATAGTAATAAACAAAAATACAACTTAATGATAATATAACAACAATTGGATTAAAGATAAACGTCTGTGGAGGTAATCTCAGTTTTTAGCAACGTAAATTATATGCTTTTCTCTTTAATTGTGCGATGACGGGACAGGATGCGGACCCTATGATGAAGTCTACCTAAAGCCCAAAAGGACGGTGACGTTTGATGGTTGTCTGCAGTCTTGTTTTGTCGTGCCCTCAATGGTTTATTCTCGTGTTGCTCCGGCTTCTGCAAAGTCACTGAGTACCTTCTTTGTGGCTTTCTATGCTATTGTTTTCGTATTTGTATGTACACGAGCATCTTTGTGTTTTACTTATATTGCCTATTAATGCTGCCTTTTTGGTTAGAGAATAGTTCATGGCGGGGATTTCTTTATTTACACAGTCCCGTTTTCTTGGGTTGACAGTAGGGTATGTGTGAGGTTTGGTGCGCCCTAGAACTTGGTTTATACCCCCAACGGCCTTTTTTGCCACTGACCGTTCCAAGGCGGTAGCCCTATTGTCAACCCTTTTGTGTTTGTGATGTCTTATTTTTGCCTTTTATTCATCTTTGAATTTGTTCTTTGCTTCTGTGTGTGTTTGTGGTTGACTGTCGTCCTTGTATGCTGCTTTTCCTGTTTGTTTTTTATATTCATATTTACATTAGAAGAAAGGGTTTAATGTTAGATGTGTTTTATTATTGACTGATCAGTAGTTCATGAGAATCAGTAGCAGTAGAGCAGACCTATTCAAACTATTTAGAAAATGCTTCATTTAAAGTTTCAACAAATCAAAACGATTGAAGAGGGGTTGCTTAGCTTAAAATCAGACAGCAACAAAAAGAGATACTTATATAATAGCTGTACACACAAACAGTTAGTAATATTCAAACACAATTCCATTTATATTATTCTTATAATTAATATTAATTACTTAACAAATGTAAGTTTGTCCCTTTAATGAAGTTTAACATCAATCAATAATCAGTGACGATTTGGAACCAGCTGTATTCATATGCTGAGAACAGATTTATAGACTATATCCCTGAAATTTACATCTAATACTTTTAGTGAAAACCAGTTAGAACCAGTTCTACGCGCATGCGCAGATCATGATGCGCATGATTTGTAGACTGTATCCCTAATATTTATACATAATTCAAATAGTAGAAGACCCATAATTCAAGTAGTATAAGACACATAAAATGCCTTGTGCCAATTTGACTCCGTCCCGGTGTTCTTACTAAAATACAGTTGTTTTATTATGAACAGTAAAATTACGTTGATACACAGTCCAACACCTATAGCAGCTTTCTGAGTCCGGGATAAATATCGCCGGAGCCGTCAAGCACCGGCAATAAATGTGGATATAAAGGTCGAATAGGAACTTAACATTTCACGGTTCAGTATAGCACACTATCGGAACTTCTCCAAATCTTCGGAGGAAAATACTCTCATGATTTTACTTGAAGTGTCCTTTACAAGTATTTTCCCATCGGACGACCAAGCTCCGGTGAGCTTGTTCTTTCGAACTAGAGACCTTGCTTCGAACAAAAGTTTGCTTCTATTTTTTGTTAAATCCTCGTTTATGAAGCAGCCGTGGTATTCACTATCTTTCAAACTGGATCGCGTGGTGTATAAACGCTCCCTAGCACGGTAGGTACTAAGTTTGACGATAATAGCGCGTGGCTTTTCGGAAGGCTTCCCAACTCTATGTGACCGATCTATATCCGCCTGCGTAATACTAGCGCCACTCACTTTTGCCACATCCAAAATGATGTTATCAGTGTTCTCACCAGGAAATTCCTTAACATTTGTGATGCGCAGACAATTTCGACGACTATACTGCTCAGCCTCGTCAGCACAATGTTCGAGTTTAACAACTCTCTCGTGAAGCTCTTTATTCTCAGACGCGAGCCTGGCATTTTCATTGATAAGAGCGTTAAGCTTAGAGGATATCGCCGAGGTAATAGCCGACATCACGATTTCCTCAATCTCAGGTCTAAGCACAGATTTCAGGCTGGCTGAAATCTTCATGATGTCGCCATCAGATATTGACACAGGCTGCGGGGTGGTTTCCTCTTCCAATGTAGAATCCATGCTAAGTTTAAGCTTGTTCTTTTTAATGGGATTGTCGACCGGCGAAGCTGGAGATGAACGTTCACGCTTCTCTCGTGTCTTTTTACTTAGTGGAGTATTGTAAACGTTAGACGACTTTGCCGGAGTACTAAATCGTAGTGGTGTGGACATAACTTGACAAGCACACGCAACCTTTGCTGAACAGTATACTTCAGAAAAATGATCAGCGGGACGATTTACCGTTATGATCTCACAGATTTACGGACTTGGCTATTTTTAGAAACTTCAACGTCTATATATCTACATAAGCAGGAAAGGATTTTTTTCCATTTCAGTTTAGGCACATTGCTTTAAGTTTTTCAACAGGCTATGCTGCTAAGTCCAATTGCTTGTTATTTCATGTTCAAGTTATGCCAATGCCTTACCCTGTGAGATTCTTAGAATCACATATTTATAGAGCTTATCAAGAGCTCGGTTTGTTTACACTGTCCGCCATGTTATATCTGTTGCACGATCACGTGACGCTGCGTCACTGACACAGATCGATTATTGCACGGTCACGTGACGATTTGCTGTTGTTGTTGTTGTTTTTAAAAGCGCTTCAATGACAAAGATGAATTCTCAATCAAAAGACTGAAATACAAATACTGGACCAGATCCTGAACAAATAACAACGCTAACAGGCTGTATTTATACTGTCATAGAAAGTCATAGAACATCATAGAAGCTTTAGAATATTCCAATAAGACAGAGATGCTATTTTTAAATAACATTGAATGGCAATCATATGATGTATCACAATAATCATAAACAAAAACATTTAATTTAATCAGAAACTTCTATATGGTACTTATTATAGATGAATGGACCTGTATGACATAATCATATGCTTACACTTTTCTTTACAATATTGATAGGTAACATTATATTATTGAATAATCAGAAAATTATATCAAGGTAAAAGAATAAATAGTTAATATTGCTCTGAATTATACTGTGGTCGAATAAAGTTTAAACTTCGACATATCACTCCGGCGTCAAAACATTCAAAATGGAAACCACCATTACATTTCCCATAGGGTAAACGTATAGCGTGCGGCTTACCAGTAAAATTCAAAATCTCGTAGCTCTAAACAGCCTACCACCTATATATAAAGTGCTAATCTAAATGCATATAAGTTGTCCAAAGTAAGCGGTGTTTCTTTCGATTTTTTTTACTCAGTCATCCGCACCTGTATCAATAGTGGTCTCATGGCACGGTGTTGATGTGCTGGTCGTTATTTTGGATATTTAGGTATTGTCATGTAACAAAATAGCATGTGATCGCAGACTATTTCACTAGACAGAGGTCTACAAGGACCTGGTAGATTGATAGATTCAATGGTTTAATATTCTATACCTACAATAGAGCTATGACGCGGCATATAAAACATATTAGTAGGTATGAAAAACGAATACATCAACACTTTCCGGTTAGGTTTCTGAAGATATCACGCAAGGCCTGCATACAAAACGCCGTATTTGATTTACTAACGTTTAATACACACCACATTACATAAACTAAGTTTCCAAATGCGGAACGAGATTTTAGACGAGAACGTGACATTTCGAGAGGAAAACATTGATTCAAGAAAAATATACAGTCGTTACAAAGAAATAAATATATATGTTAGATATCCTTCTCTTTGGTGAGTTTTATGCAAGGAAGTGTGATATCGAAGATTTAATCAAGTGACATACGGTAGTTGTTTATGCAGGCAATGTGTGATGTCTTCAGAAACATTGCCGGAAAGTGCGGATAAATTCGTGCTGCATACCGACTTATTTCTATAGGCCGCGTCATAGCTCCCTTGTCAGGCAATACGAGCTATTGTTCTCACAGTTAGTTACATACGTGTAAGACGTTGACGTAAAATACAGAGTATAAACCTATAAGAGCTATGCTTCCCACAAGGGTTCGAATCTCACTGGGAGCTCAACTTGTAAATGAGAAAGTGTCGATTCATACGGATGGCGAGAGATATACAGTTCTGGTTTTACCCAGGACACATTGGGGTGGTCTGCCTCTACCACAAATATTCGACCATCATATTTGGCCTAACATGTGCTCCATTGATGTAAAACACCCTTTAAACAAATAAACACATTCTCACAAGTATTCTTACAGCTTCTGTTCACACGTACACATATCTACGTGCATTGTCTATGCAGCAACTATTAAAGTACAAAAATTACAAATGTTTTATTTAGTAGTAGTAATTTACTTTGACTATAAACAACGCTGTTAATACAAGATTGTAAAACTACACTTATGCTTAAACAATATGACGTGGTATATGTTCGACGTATCAATAGTTTATCGGTGTGAAAATGAAGACGTTTACATGCAAAGCATTTTACGTTTCCGCAATAGGAGCTTATCTGCGTGTGAATCAGATACTTTGTCGATATTCTGTAGGTCTTATGGATGGAAAATGTTGATCTCAGATAGGAATGTGGCGTCCCTCGGCTAGCAGTATGGGTGTCACACTCATCATTTGTGTGCTATATTGACACCAGAAAAAAACTATTTTGTCTTAATGGTAACAAAGGACGCGTTTATAAATAGACCTTGTCGTCATTAGTAATCTCTAAACGCTTATCTAACAAAGTGTATTAGAATACTCAATGCTGATTGGTTATTGAGGAGTTATTAAATTCCTCTCAAGACTTCTCTGTCTTTCAACCGTTAAGATTGTAAACGTCAGAAAACATCCAAAACAAGAATTACGTTAGGTTAAAGCAAGTAACGTTCAAACAACACATTGAAATTGATAAAACTGTATATTTTCGTCAGAAACATGTATTTGAAACAAACAGTCATATGTTCGTAACATCGTGGGAACTTTATAATCAAACCAGCATATTACGATTTGTTTTTATCACGTGACATACTTACTGTGACGTAATTTATGCAACTACGCATTGCTCCAATCCCGAAATAGTACTGATTCAAACGAGTAATTCCAAGTACCTTACACAGCCAATATGGCTTTACACCACGTCGTATATGGACGAATACTGGCGTTTCAATTTACATGGAAATTAAAGGGAGTTTGTAAATGGATATGCAATAATGTTCATATTATTGTTCATTATTGCATTGGTAATTAAAAGCTCCGTTTACTTTCAATGTAACAGGAAACGTCAATATTCAAGTGTCACTTGATGTAAACAATGTTGATTTCATTGTGAAAATTCTCACGATGTAGCGACACTATGTTTGTTTCAAATAAATGCTTTTGGTGAAAATTAAATGTTGCAACCTATTTTATTGTTCTAATTTAAATTTTATACTATAAAAAAATGATTATTAGATTTATATGTGGTTATGCACTCGTTCTTTCGCGCATACTATTGCGCTCCTAAAGTCGCACAATATTAATACACGAAAGAACTCGTGCATATATTCCAATACAAATTAATAACCTACAATTATTTATTTACTGGACGCAGATGCTATATATGACAAGCATCATTGGCATGATACTTATCAGGTGTTCAGTAACACGATAATGAGATGATTATTAACATGTTTAATTAATTACCATCGTCGACAGATGCGATTTTTATTGAGCATAAACATTCGACTTTGCTACAACTTTACGAGGCTATAAGTGGGAAGGTTCTGCATCCATTTGGAATATTTTTTCTCGATGTAAATAGAGGATTGGTCTGGAATTTATTATTCCTTCTTATACCATAAACGGAATTCAAATCAGCTTGTGTGGGATATTAAGAAATAATTAGTCTAATTCTAGTTGTAAGAGATGATTTTATTGTATCTTCTAAGGTTACTATATTTAGCTTTACATGGGATACTACGGTGTCCTGTTAGGGCCATCTTACCATCGCATCTTAACTTCGACCATCGACCTAAGTAAAAATAATGATAATAAGATCACGTATCACGTAATGACAAAATGGCCAAGGTCAAGGTTATATTTTGCGTTATTTTCCCAAAACTTAACCTTGGTTAGGTAACTTAACCTGAGTTAACTGTATGTGATTGCCTCATTTTCTTTGTTTGATACTTGGTGATATGGATTGTTGGCATTGGTGGACATCACTGAACGACAAAAAATGCCAAGATCAAGGTCATATTTTGTTTATTTTTCCCACACTTAACATTGGTTAGGTAACTTAACCTCGGTTAGGTAACTGAACCTCAGTTCACTTTAATGTAAATGCCTCACTTTCTGTATTTGATACTTGATCATATGTATCGTTGGCATTTGGTGGACATCGCTAAACGACAAAAAATACGAAGGTCAAGGTAATATTTGGCGTTATTGTCCCACAACTTAACGCCCTTGTTAAACGTCTTAACCTCCGTAATTTCTTATGATTACCTCGCTTTTATGATACTTAGTCATATGAATTGTTGCCTTTGGTGGACATCATTTAAGCACACATTTAATAAAATACTTCATATTCGGTTTGCCGCTGTTGGCGAGACACCCTCAGATCGAGGTTTTGTCTATTTTAGTTATATATATAACATGGCGTCTTCCATTTAATTAATAGTAGATGGGACCTACTTAAACGGCTCATCAGGGTGAAAGTGTGCGTGAACGGGAATTCTTTGGTATAATGTACACACAGTATAGTGTTCATTTTATAGTTGTTTCTTTGGTAATCATTTTAAAGTACATTTGTTTATCCCCGTCATAAATCAAATCGTCGAATTTGTCGAAATCTCCAAATGTTTAATACTTGTCTTTCTGCCGTTAAAGATCACGTTAAACAATATTGTGTTAAAGCTTATTATGACAACTCTGGGATTAATTTATTCTGGTCAATTAAAAATTCAGGAGACGTTCTTGATAAAAGTTGCAATAAGTTTCATCTATAAGACTAGTACGTATGACTTTGTAACACTATATACAACATTACCTTACCTTTGTAACACTATTTACAACCTTAACTTACCTTTGTAACACTATATACAACCTTACCTTACCTTTGTAACACTATATACAACATTACCTTACCTTTGTAACACTATATACAACCTTAACTTACCTTTGTAACACTATATACAACATTACCTTACCTTTGTAACACTATATACAACCTTAACTTACCTTTGTAACACTATATACAACATTACCTTACCTTTGTAACACTATATACAACGTTACCAACCTTTATAACACTATATACAACATAACCTTACCTTTGTAACACTATATACAACCTTACCTTACCTTTGTAACACTATATACAACATTACCTTACCTTTGTAAAACTATATACAACCTTACCTTACCTTTATAACACTATATACAACCTTACCTTACCTTTGTAACACTATATACAACATTACCTTACCTTTGTAACACTATATACAACGTTACCAACCTTTATAACACTATATACAACATTACCTTACCTTTGTAACACTATATACAACGTTACCAACCTATATAACACTATATACAACATTACCTTACCTTTATAACACTATATACAACCTTACCTTACCTTTGTAACACTAACATCTTAGTGTTTCTTTTGTTAGTTTCTCTGAAAGTGGACTTTTGATGGGATGTAGTTTTGTTTAAACTGTCTTGTCTATTTGGGCGCTGAAGATAGGATAATAGCGAGGATTATGTACAAATAAAATCTATTCAAGTTGACCTGTAGGCCTTATTGCCTACTGACTGTTCCAAGTCGATAACCCTGTCTTCACCACTATTTCTGTTGTATTTCATTGTATGCTTAATTGAATATTGCTCCTTGTGTGTAGTGCGGACCTACGATGCCATTGAGCTTGGACGCTGTGGGTTCTATATGACACTATATCGCATTCTGGTGCACCCTAGAAGCTGGGTTAAACCCCGTCAGTGGCGTTTTTTGCCATTGACCGTTCCAAGGCGGTAGCCCTATTGTCAATCACATGTTTGTGATGTCATATCTTGTATTTTATTCATCTTTGTAATAATTGGTTATTTTCTGTTCATGTTTTGTGTTGACTGTGGTCCTTGAATGCTTTATTTCCTGTTCGACTTTTATATCTACTTTTATTACAGATAAACGCGGAAAAGAAAAGAAAAAAGAAAAAGATGGAAAGAATGTGGCGTCGCGTTAATTTTTCTACATAACTGGCATTTTTGCAAATCATTACTTCTTTTTATTTGAATTGTTCAAAGCCAACTGCTCATGCATTTTACCATATGTTGATCATTATATGCGACAATAATATTCAGATAACTGAGTGAACCTGAAAAGCACGCTTCAATGATACAAAATTAGTAAATTGAGTTGCATTTACTCATAAGGTTGATAACTAAATAACATTACCGTGTGTCCCTTTTAATCTCTCTATGTTGTTTGGTTTCAGTATTTGTTCATCTTACGGCATCGTGTTTTCTCAAGGCAGAATATTCCATTCCAGCAATTTCAAAAACGTCGTCATTATCGCAAATTACCAGTCATTTTTCTTTTCTCCAACAGTGTCAATTTTGTCTAAGGCAATAACCAAAAGAATGATAGCTATGTTTTAAAGAAACAAAAATGACAATTTGGCAAGAAAAACGCCTTCGCAAGTTGGAGTAATAGTTTTAATCTGACATATGTTTTTTAAAATGTTTAAAAGGCGGATGATAGTTGAGACGATACCGACTTTGTTTCACGTACCGCCTAATTTGTCTTATTTTAATCAATGTCCCAGCTTGGTAATAAAATAAATATTTTGATTATCGTCAGACTTAAAATCGTACGCAACCAACAATGAAGAAGTGCCTAGATATTACTGTCTTTGAAACACTAGCCTGACAATGTCCTGCTGCCCCATTATTTATAAGTATTAGGAAAAGAGCAGCATTTAAGGGGAAACGAAGTAATGATTATATTACAGTTGTTTACATGGGTATTTCAATAAGGTATTAAAAAGAATTATTTGAAATCTTGATCCATTATTAATAACAATTGTTTGGATAATGTATACTCAGTTGCAAATGACACCATGAAATGATAAAAACGTTGGTACCAAACATGGCATATTCATTTTGGAATTTGTCAATTTAATTCTAAAAAAACTTTATACAATTAAATCTAAACAAAACTCAGTGTCCACTTTCTTTTGCAACTGAGTATAGATCTCTTTGTCATAAGCCGGAAGAAAATCGAAAATGTCGGCACAGAATAAGATCAGTTATTTTGACAGTCATCATAGTTATTGTTCGGGGCGCTTGTTTCAGCCAAAGGTTTTTCTGCAGTAGCTTGAGCAATTTAAATAATATGTTCATCAATTATATATCCTTAAAACTGATATATTTAGTGGTATATAAAAATACCTTAGTTCTGAAAATTGGTTGAGAAATAATGTTTTACATCTCAAATGATTTTTTGATGGCCCATGTAAATTCCTTGTTGGTGGGACAGCAGAAAATTAAGAAATTTCATATAACTTCAGTCAGCCGTCATAGTTTGCTATAAAACTTTCAGGGTGTCTTAATTTACGAATATCCGACAATTTAAAACCATTTTTGGATAAAAATTCTAAAAAAATATTTTTTTCAAATGTTTCGTGCAGCAGAATTTTGCATTGAAAATGCCCCATCTCAAAAACAGCTTTTGTCGAAGGAAAATTTTATTTTTCAACCGATTTTGAAAAGTAACGTATTTTATTTACCACTAGAAATGTCTAGTATACGAAATGATATACAACTTATTTAGGTACTAGATGAATTTTGTCTGAAAGATCCAACAAACCTTTGGCTGAAACAAGCGCCCCAAACAATAGACTTAGGGTTAGGTTTAGGAGTAAGGTTGGAGCTAAACGAAAGTAATAACATAGCTTGCATGAGTGGCTGTTTAATATTTAATTCATTAAAGGAGTTGAATAGTTCTAAACCCACTAACTAGGCATTTCATAATAATTAGCGCACATGCGTGCCCAAACGTATTAACTATATGTACTAAATAATACAGTTTTCCATGAGACGGAATTTGATAACTTAGTTTGTATCACGCAATGTTAATGTACATGTGCGACCTGATGGACTATAAACACGTGTATCTTGAAGTGAGCAAATACCTTATTAAAAAGAGATGTTCGCAAGCACGTGTTTTAAGAGGACTTTTAAAAAAACTTCGAAAATATTGAAATCTTTATCAAAATATCATAAAACTACAGGAAATAAGATCTATTGAAAAATGTGGAAGTCGATACTCATATGTGTCGTGCCACCAGAGATTCTTCACGTGGTACACTGGCGGAGGGAATGAAAACCATAGAACTACACACACACGCAAACACTAACACATTTTAAAATTGGCGTGTGCTCCAAAAAGCTCTCTGGAGCGCAAAACGTTGCTAGGTGTACATAATATACTAAAGTAAAAAAACGCAACTCGGGAATTCCGCTATATAATTTATATGTTTTATTCAAAATTCCAATAGGCCTTAAGGCCTGTGAGGATACAATTAGTTAACACAATACAATGACAGGTAATACGAAATGAAATAACATAAACAAATGTACATATGGAGAAGGTGGTATACATATTTTCATATCATTAAATCATCTATTTTATACACACAGTCTTTCACTATGTAATACAAAATATGAGTAAGCCCATGTGAGATTAAAATTCACATTCCATGGACATTGCATCTTTTTAAATATTTGTATATTATTTTATTTTACATTTCTATTTTACGTATTATGAATATTGTTTTATATATTTTTCATACACATGGCTATAAACATATAAATACATGTACTTAAATGCAATATGTAACTATCATGTTTTCAGTTTATATATATATATATTTATATATATCATCTGATATAGATTTCAAGCACTAAACATAAACAAATAATACATAAATCATCATGACGATTACAACAAAATACATGTGGCGTTGCACAATATATCGTCTAGGATATTAATTCAAGTGAATCTATTTCATTGCATATATCATAGCACAATCAAACATAACCAAACGTTTTTGCATATACAATGCAACTGAGTATATATTGCGTATTGTTTATTATGAAACACAAAGCAAAACCAAACTTTAAGACAATGCATAGATAATGCTGATGTGTATATACAGTAATTGCATATATGCTATGTCAAAAAAACAACAACACCTTACAACATGATATTTCCCTTTATGTACACACAATTTAAAACTGTTGTAATGATTAGTTATTGGAAAATAATATCCTTTCGGATTTTAAATACACAAATACAAATACACTAAGTTTTTTACAATTTGTTTTTATTTTCGCAGTTTATTAGCTCTAAAAATTTCAGCATGGTGGGCCTTTTCCAATAATATTTATCAATGTAATTTAATCTAATACCATTATAATTTGTGCACTCTATTATAAAATGATACTCGTCTTCTATCTTGTTACTAACTCTACATTTTCTTTCATCTAACGGTACACTTAATGGTCTATGCCATCTACCTGCCTCAATTTCTAAATTATGGGAGGAAAGTCTCAATCTGGATAACGCTTGTCTAAATTTTGGTATATTTATACAGGTTAAATAATGCTTAAGACTAAAAGTATCACATGCGTTTCTGTAAAAAACAGCTCTGCTTGACTGTTCTAAACGTGAATGCCAATTCTGTACAAAATTGTCATGTAATCTTTGTTTTACCAGGCTTAAAAATATATCGCTATTTCCAACTCAATGATATAGCCATGCATCAAACAATCCAAGATTTCCCAATAATGTCTTTAGCAATGTAACCCAATTCGTTTTATTTGTCATAACCTCGGCATCAGTTCTAAGCATGCTGTATACATATTTAAAAAAATTACTTTCATTCGAGTAAATGATTTTTAACCAGTATTTTATTATTAATACATATCTATGTGTAATCAATGCTGTTCTCCCTGACTCCCCGTAGATAAAATCATTTTGAGCAGATCGCTTTACATGTAAAATGCTTTTGCAATATTGCGTATGTACTCTTTCAACACAAAGTCCTGTAGAAAGACCTCACACTTCCGCGCCTTAATTCAAAAAAGGTTTTATAAGTTTATCAAATAAATCTAATTTATTTTTTACTGATATGTCAGTAAATTTATAAAGGTATCTGTTTAACATAGACACTGCTTTCCGCGCTTGACCCGCCAACATGTTCTGTGTTTCATTAAACGAACCACCTTGTGTGAACACATTGCCAAGATACCTAAAAGCGTTTACTATATCTATATTCATATCATTATAAATAAATGTCATATTTCTTGGCGATAAACCTGCTTTTCTGAAAACCATAACTTTAGTTTTGGCCGTATTAACGATCAACTTCCATCTGGAGCAATAATTTGATAAAATTGTAGACCTTCGGCGCTTTCCGAAAATATTACAATATCATCAGCATATAACAGAATACACAATTTAATCATATCGACCTCAATGCCTTCATACCCGTTTAGTATAAACTCATCTTCAATGTCATTCAAAAACATAGAAAACAAAAAGTGAGATAAACATTCTCCTTGTCTCACACCCAGTAAACACGTAAACTCATCGCTCAATAGGTTTAAATATTTAAACCTTGATTTAATAGAGTTGTACATAGATTGAATAATGTTTAAAATCTTCCTTCTAATGCCAAGTTTAATAAGTTTTATCCACAAATTATCCCTCACAACATAATCAAAGGCTTTTGTAAAATCAACAAACGCACAATATAGTGTTTTGCCTGTATTTATCAGATGACTAAAAAGACCATGCAAAACGAAAATATTATCTATTGTGCACATCTTTCACCTAAATCTTGCTTGGGCTTCAATAAACGCATAATAACGCTCTGTCCAATCAATTAATCTATTATTCAGGACACGTGTAAACAATTTACCTAATGTACTGAGTAAAGTAATTCCTCTAAAATTCGAAACAACATTTAGACTAGCCTTTTTATGTAGTGGTATTATGTAACCATCGGACCATGACTGGACAGAATCCACTTTCAAAGACTTTGTTAAATAGTGGAAGCAATACAGATACCAATATACATTTACCATGTACATAAAATTCATTTATAAGCATATCAGGACCGCTACTACGATCATTTTTGATCTAAGAAATAGCATTTAATAACTCAGTTTGACTTATCTCAACACTGAGTTCACTAAACATAATTCCGAATTCATTGTTAACATATCGTTTATTAAAGTAAATGGCATCTTCATCCGCACTAAAGAACGGATCGTTTGGATTGTTAATACATTTAAAATAATTTTCAAACTCAGATAGACCACTTTTTGACGTTTTAATGCCAGATAATTCTTAACATATTCCAGTACTTTTTGGCATCCGCGTACCGATTGTTTTCTAGTTCCACTGTTTTTGCTTTATCATATGCATACCTAGATTTTCTTAAAGTATATGTGTAATCTTATCTAGCTTGTACCAAGTCTTTTCTATTACGTTCATCTTTACAACCTCTAAACCTATTTAAGTAAAACAAGAAACGTGATATTTTTTCTTCACATTCAACACTAAACCAAGGATTTTCTTTGTCATTAATAAATGTTTGAGCGTTATCAACATGTGGTATATGTCTTTTAAACAATGGATCAGCAACTTTAGTAATAATATCAACAACAGCGTTTAGTGTTGTCGATACCTCATCCTTACTAACTGCATTATTTATTGATATCTTTAAGTTATCTAGTTCCGTTGTCGTATTATCTGAACTAAGAGACGCTATAAACTCGTCCTTTAAGTGCTTATTCCATGTATATTTAAAATCAACAGTATCATATTGTTTCAATATGTTTGTTTCTGAAACGCCTGACATTGATTTATACTGTAACACATAACTTATATGACAATGGTCAGATAAATTGTTTGGATCGCCAACGTCGAAACTGATAACTTTACAGAAGATAGCATCTGAACCTAATACGTAATAAATTAAACTACTCCCTCTGGTATTAATATAAGTATATTTCCCAATGCCAGCGTCACTACCTACTCGGCCATTTAAAATCCTCAGACCTGTTTGTTTATAAATAAATAAATCAAAAAAGTACCATTACTATTTTGGTGTCCTTTATCCTGCGAATACCTTGGCTGAAAGTCATCAACAATATAATCATCAGGTAATAACTGCGCATGTACATCTGAGTCATAAGTTACAAAATCATATACTGCACACTTAGTTCCATGTAATTTTTCAGAAAAATCCCAAGATGTTTTGTAAAAGAATAGTTGCAGCTAGTTAGAGAAAGGAAAAAATAAATCGTAGTAGACTTTTTAATTACAGTACACAAATTCATAAATGTTGTTAATTTGAGCGAATTCAGTACTGTATTTAATGTAAAAATATTTCAAAATGTTACATCCTAAATTTGTTCACCTGCTTAGCGATCAAGAATGAAACTTTGAACATGTTGAAGAGATAAAAGTTGGTGTGTTATATGTTGTTTTAGTCTTCTTTTCCGAAAGGAAATATCTCATGTGGCCATGTACCAGCATATTTTACATGTAATATATTGCGATTTTTTTACTTTAGTTTATGTACCCATAAATGGCTTTTCTCTCATGCTTGTGTTTGTTGTTGTCAAGGGATCACGTGTTTGGTGTTTATTTTATACACATTAATAATTAACACGCATATGGGTTACCCTGTTTGAATTTCAAATAATTATTGTTTGCGTAAAATGCAAGAAAACGATGTGTATATGTATGACGGTTAACGGCGCTTTAAACATGTGTTCGGTCTTATCACGTATAGTGTCTACTTCTATAGTAGTGTGTTCGGTCTTATCACGTATAGTGTCTACTTCTATAGTAGTGTGTTCGGTCTTATCACGTATAGTGTCTACTTCTATAGTAGTGTGTTCGGTCTTATCACGTATAGTATCTACTTCTATAGTAGTGAGCTCCATCATAGTGAGGTATGACGGTTAACGAGGCTTTAAACATGTGTTCGGTCTTATCACGTATAGTGTCTACTTCTATAGTAGTGTGTTCGGTCTTATCACGTATAGTGTCTACTTCTATAGTAGTATGTTCGGTCTTATCACGTATAGTGTCTACTTCTATAGTAGTGTGTTCGGTCTTATCACGTATAGTATCTACTTCTATAGTAGTGAGCTCCATAATAGTGAGCTCAATGGCACGACAGCTCACCTAGTCAAACATGTGTTCGGTCTTATCACGTATAGTATCTACTTCTGTAGTAGTGAGCTCCATCATAGTGAGCTCAATGGCACGACAGCACACCTAGTCAAACATGTGTTCGGTCTTATCACGTATAGTATCTACTTCTGTAGTAGTGAGTTCCATAATAGTGAGCTCAATGCTCACATTTAGTCACACGCAGCACACCTAGTCAAATTATACTGACACCAGCCCTTGAATTCACCAACCATTCTTGAGAATATTCTAAGACTTAAGCCCAAGTATGCACATTTCAATCACACATATTTCTATAAGTTTAAAGGATAAACGTTCATAACCAGCTGCTATGTATAAATATGCTAAATTCTAACGAATAGCAACTTCATATGACTGTTTATCTATGAAGGTCATGGGAATATTTGTGAATGATTTGTTTGTTTGTTTGTTTGGTGTTTTACGCCATTTTCAACACACGTAAGGTTATATCTCACGGTCGATTTTTTGTGGTGGAGCCAGACAACCCACTTTTCCTGGGTAGAACTAGTACTGTACACCTCCCGCCATCCGTAAGACTCGACACTTCCTCATTTACAAGTCGAGCTCCCAGTGGGATTCGAACCCGCAGCAGGGAGAGGCGAAGGTTTACAACGCAACGTCGTTAACCATTCGGCACACGGAGACGCTTATTTGTGAAAGAAATTTCATTACTTGAGCACAAGTCTAAAAATATTTTGAAGAATGATTGGTGAAATCCAAGTCAGGACTACTCGTTTAAGCAATGCACTCATGTATTACCATTTTATGAAGTTTTTAGTGTGACCCGTCCGTGAACCGAAGCAACGACCTCTCACATGCGAGGCCTACGCTCTGCCAATAAGTCACCGCCGCAACAGAAAATGGTCTGAAATTGAAACTTATGTGAGCGGTAGCTAGCATATTTCACTACCGTTCATGAAACCGAGACTGCAATATTTCGTATCTGTCGTGTTCGGCAACTTTCATACTCTTGTATATGTGTTGCATGTACGTACTCTTGATACGACAAATGAATAATCAAGTCTATGTACTTAAGTGGTCTTCCGAACCGCCATTTTGAAATTAATTATTAGTTAAACGACGTTTTTGACGCATATTTTACTACCTGCATTCTAATGGTGCATTTGTAATTAATTGAAAAATGAATACACGAGTATAAACTATAGACTCAAAAATGAAAACTAATCATTAAAACTTGAGATTGTGCCATGAAATTCAATAAGATGTTAATTCGGACATTAAGTAACTCTGTACAGGGAAACCGACATTTGGTAACCCAAGTCGTCACACTACAGACAAGAAAATACCGATATATCTAGTCTAATTGCCTTAACAAATCTAGTTAACCACAAGTCTGATGCAAACGAGGAAAAGGCAGTGCTGAATGTAGATAAAGATCCATTAACTGGTTAACATTTCGTGGTGTGAAAATACTGACATGCAAAACGTTTTATGTCCCCGCCAGAAACGTTTATCGGAGAGTCAATCACAAATGTTGTCGAATTCTTATATGTCTGGTTATTTATGGTGTCTCTTCCTCCCCAAGATACAGGCGTCGATTGGCAAACTATTCCACTTTCTCATGCGGTTTAATTGATGTTCGGTATTATTTGTAAAACGTTTGTTGCCGTTGTGTTTCATGGCGTTGAATGTGTGAAATTTCCAAACTACATACATCTCATTTTACACAGGGGAGATTCCACTGTATATTCTAACACACTTTCCAAATGTCTTGCAATCCGATTGGCTGTAGTTTAAGCATTTGCGACTATTATACGCCTGCCAAACGCACTAATGGTGCTAGCGTCTGCACCCTTCGAGGAGTATCCGGTGCTGCCGATGGAAGCTCATTTTTGATGAAAAAAGGTATTTTGTCACGTTATTTGTGATTTCTTTCAAAGCATTTAATCAAAAAATCGAAGCCCGTCGTTCAACCCTGATGTGAAAAGTCTTAATTCAAACCAAATGATCTAACTAAAAGTTCTGTAGTTTTTAGATTTTACTTTTCGCGATGACGGGTAATGAGTAAAAGTGCATGCACACGTAAATAAAAGTGATGTTTTTCATTGATAAAGTGCTTCTTGTCACATGTGTTGCCATTAAAAACATAGCGTTATCATGAATCAAAGATACTTACACAGATGTGTGGTGTTAGACAGTCAAATTAAAACAAATGTTGTCCAAAATACATTGGTGGTGCATTAGAGTGACAGGTTCTGCATTAGAGCAATGAAATAAATGTTATTCTTCTTTTTAACACACTACTACGGACGAAAGCTATTTCTCTCCTGTGGTATTTATGTCAACTCAGTCGAGAGATTCATAATGCAGATCTTATATAGGCATCAGTTTCTATATTTGCGGTGGTTCAAATACGGAGATGACAACAATTTTACCATTTGATCAAAATTCCACATCTGGATACGATACACGTCTCAAACACAGGTTGGACGTCAAATATAGCAGTACTTACTACTGCAAAATTGTCTCTTTGTCAGTACACGTACATAACTGTTGATTGAAGGCGATGCATGACAATGATATGCAAGAAAATGATAAATATCGATATAACGGTTTGCTCGGAACCTCGTCAACGCGCAGAATGTAAATGATATGCAAGAAAAAGAATCAATCATGGGTATCCGGTTTAGATAATGACATTTCAACCCTCGGTATAATAGTCTTGATCATCTTCGACGCTTGATTGTAAATACAAACGTCTCGACCGTTTGTGCAAAAACTCATTTGAAACTGGAAGCAAGTGACCGTAATTATTTATATAATAATGAAGTTTCCCTCTTTGTTTATCTTTGTTAATTAATAAATATATTGTCTTTCTGCTTTTCTGTATATCTTGGATAGCAGGTGCTCATGTCTCAGCCAATCAGAAACCTTACCGGCAAAAAACAAACTTTGTTCAGGAGGAATGTTCTAGACGTATGTCTTGAAAACAAGCAAGCGTCGCAGATGATCTAGACTATCGGTATAACTGTTTAAACCCATGAAAGATTCTTATAATCTCTGATTGGAAAATCCCTAGCAATGTCAGATTCTTCTCTTTATTGTTGGTGCTATGTCAAAATATATCGTTCATGTTTCATAAATAACGAATTTGTTCAACTGTCAATGTAATCATGGACGGGTTCTGGGTTGTATTATTGCGCTGTTGTATCGTATGGTGTGTCCCACTCGGTGAACTTCTCCACTGTACTCTTACCTGCGTTGAAAAATATAATGCGGAGAATAATGGTCTCAGATTAAAATTGCTCCTGTTGCCGCTAACACTAATCCGGAAGTGGTTCCGAGAAAATAGATCCTTCTTTTTTTAAGTACTGCACGTACGCAGTGTATGACATTATTTTGAATAATTGCTATTTCAAATTGACATTGTTAAACTTTATGTGAAAACCTCAGCCTAAAAGCTTACTTGTTTTCTTTCTAAATTCTGTGTTTGAATTGTTCTAATTATAGATTACACTGGAACTATGTTGTACATACAGTTCGAACATTGTTGACACCTGGTGCATTCAGCTATATACTGGATTTTTTTTGCTAGTTGTCATGGTTGTAGGCGTTGCAGATGTATTTGGTCGGACTTGGTGTCTCAGGACCATTAAGAGGGGTACCATTAGACATACGAAAAGAAATATACGCCTTATATGGCATATGAAAAGAAGTAATTTGTCTATAAGGAAAATAATAATGTATCTATATGGAAAATAAATAGGTCACTTAAAATATTCACATGGCATATGAAAAATAATAATTTCGCTATATGGCATATGAAGAAAAAAATATGCTCATATGGCATATGGAAAATATTTAACAGAGGCTCGTATCTGTCTGGCTCATTTTACGTCACTGTATTGGCACATGGCAATAGAGCCAATCAGTGCAGTGGCGGGGCTAGACTTATAAATGGTAATTAGTGCAGTGGCGGGGCTAGACTTATAAATGGTTATTAGTGCAGTGGCGGGGCTAGACTTATAAATGGTAATTAGTGCAGTGGCGGGGCTAGACTTATAAATGGTTATTAGTGCAGTGGCGGGGCTAGACTTATAAATGGTTATTAGTGCAGTGGCGGGGCTAGACTTATAAATGGTAATTAGTGCAGTGGCGGGGCTAGACTTATAATTGGTAATTAGTGCAGTAGCGGGGCTAGACTTATAAATGGTTATTAGTGCAGTGGTTGGGCTAGACTTATAAATGGTAATCACTGCAGTGGCGGGGCTAGACTTATAAATGGTAATTAGTGCAGTGGCGGGGCTAGACTTATAAATGGTAATTAGTGCAGTGGCGGGCTAGACTTATAAATGGTTATTAGTGCAGTGGCGGGGCTAGACTTATAAATGGTAATTAGTGCAGTGGCGGGGCTAGACTTATAAATGGTAATTAGTGCAGTGGCGGGGCTAGACTTATAAATGGTAATTAGTGCAGTGGCGGGGCTAGACTTATAAATGGTTATTAGTGCAGTGGCGGGGCTAGACTTATAAATGGTAATTAGTGCAGTGGCGGGGCTAGACTTATAAATGGTTATTAGTGCAGTGGCGGGGCTAGACTTATAAATGGTAATTAGTGCAGTGGCGGGGCTAGACTTATAAATGGTAATTAGTGCAGTGGCGGGGCTAGACTTATAAATGGTAAGTATTCTTCCTTACCAATAGTTTCGCTATAGTTTAAAAATACATACATCAGTCTTGATTTTTTTAGAACTCGACCACGGCGTCCACTTAAGTTTCATACGTAATTTGAATATATGCCAATATTTATTAATACATGCTTGAATTGTTCAAGATTATTGATTATATTTCATTAACGGTAAATCTTAGAAAAATGAAGAAAAAATTGAAAACTTCAAAAACAAAATATCTTTAATTTAAAGTAGCTATACCGCCAACAAAGTCAAATTTTACAACATATGTACACCGTTTCTAAACGTAAAGACGACGAAGTATATGTTTATATGTCTTTTATTTTTTGCGAATCATAACTTCTTAGAAACAATATAAACGGCTTTAAGCAGCAAGGCCAAACCCCGATTCTGGAACCTCGAATTAAGAGATACCAACTCATAATTCATTTTACGCATATTCAATCCCGGGTATTTTTAGAATAAAAAAAGAAAGATATAAATATCGGACATGGAAAGTAGCATTCAATGACCATAGTCTACCACAAAACACAAAAACAAACACGCAAACAGACAAACGAGAAGGCAAAACTAATAAAAAATGCAAACGATATCACAAACACAAAAGGGTTGACAATAGGGCTTCCACCCTGGAACGGTCGGTGGCCAAAAAGGCAACTGGGGGGTTTATACCTGGTTCTAGGGTGCACCAAACCTCACACCTACCCTATCGTCATCCCAGTTAAACGAGACAGTGTAAATAAAGAAATCCCCGCCATGAAATATTCTCTAACCAACAAGGCAGCGTTAAAAGGCAATATAAATAAAACATCTAGATGCTCGTGTATATATAAATACAAAAAAAGCCTAGAAAGACACAATGAAGGTACTCGATGACTTGGCAGAAGCCAGAGCAACAAGAGAATAAACCATTGAGGGCACGACAAGACAATACCGCGGACAAACATCAAACGCCACCGTCCTAATGGGCTTTAGGTAGGCGTCATCATAGGGTCCACAGCCTGTCCGGTCATCGTACAATTAAAGAGGGGAGCGTAGTGGCGAATTGTAGAACCCTTGGGAAAAACTTTATTTTTAATCGGCGCATATATACTATTATATGACCTGTACACCTGGATAGATTTTTCATACACGCCTTTGTAGTGTAATTTTGCCGTTATTTGGCGGGTTATTTTCTTAAATTCTGGCTTACGGAACGTCGGTGGTTCTACCCAGGTGCCCGCCCGTGCACGAAAATTGCCCGGAGGGGCACCTCGGGTCTTCCTCCACCAATGGAAGCTGGAAAGTCGCCATATGACCTGAGCTGTTGGTGCGACTATAAAATCCAATTCAATTCAATTCAATTTTCTTAAATTACATACAAGCAGATTTGATGTCAAATTGATACCGAATTAATAAATCGAGGTGTTAAATGTACTACTTGATAACATACTTAAAAGTGTGTATTCCCCTTAGTATGAATAAACGCCATATATACTGAAAGGAAAAAGAAACGCAGGGTGCGTATTTCCGCTATATATTGCATATACTGCACACTTAATTCCATATATATTCCAAGGAAATCCCAAGATGTTTTGTAACAAAAAAATGCATTTAGTTAGAGAAAGGACACAACTGTGATGTCGTAGACGTTTTAATCACAGTACACGTTATAACAAGAAATTCATAAATGCTGAAGTTCCTCTTTGAAAAATTGAGCCAGTTCAGTACTGCAGTTAATGTTAAGTGATTGCAACATTTAAAGCCTAAGTTTGCTCACCTGCTTGAGCCAAATGCGCATTCTGACGATAATGAAACTTTAAAGGGGTCACCATTGGTGTGTTCAGTGCTGTTTAAACCTTCTTTCTAAAAGGACAGGCCTAATGTCGCCCTGTACCATTCGATTAGCATATTAAACATACAATATATAGCGGAAATACGAACCCTGCGTTTCTTTTTGCTTTCAGTATAGTGACTACACACGTGGTCTCATTCCTATCAGCGATTTTTTTCACCCTTTTGGGAATGGTACCCATTTAATTGGGAAAATTCACGTCGTTTTACCTTAATTGGAAATGTTTCACTATCACACAAAAGCAATATTGTATAAGTTAAATACTTTGCAAACACGTTACCATGTATAAACTCGCTTGTAGTATTTGATTTCTCTCCTTATAAGTATAAACTTTCCCCTTCTTTATTAAAGTTTCAATCTAAATATTTAAAAAAAAATATATATATATATATTGAGATTTGTTTCACTCCAATTAAGAAAAAGCATACTTTTTATCGGGAATGTGGTCTCGGGAATTGTACCGTTCAATAAATCAAAACTGATGAGTTCATTAACCCCAAAATAATGAGTTGTATCGCTTGGAAAGCGTTAAGTAAACAGGCTGACATCTTTACGAAACGTGGGTATTATAGTTTGTTTTCAGCCTTCTATATATTAAGTTCAATTGCTGAAATGCTATTCCGTTCCAGAAACATAACCATTTGTTTTCAAAAGTAGATATAAAAGTCGAACAGGTAATGTGGCTTTCAATGACCACAGCCAACCAAAATCACGCACAGGAACAAACATCAATTACAAAGATGATTCAAAGACAAGATATGACATCACAAACATAAATGGGTTGACAATAGGGCTGTCGCTTTGGAACGGTCACTGCAAAAACAGAAGGTCGCTCGTGGGGTGTGGGGAGTGGGGGTGGAGTGTAAACAAGGCCCTAGAGTGCACCACACCTTAATCTCATTTTTACCCTATGTTCATCCCAATAAAACGGGACAGTGTAAATAAAGATGTTCCCGCCATGTTATATTGAAGTTCGTACTTATTTATATTAATTCTACATCAATTTTCCGAAAGAAATCTAATGCAGAATTGGCCATACAAAAGACCGTTATTGAATTATTCCCGCTTCCATGTTTACTGAATGAGCTGAACTGTAGTGAGGCATACATTTACAGTATTGTATTTCGTTTCGGTTCAGGAGCAGCGACTGTTATGGAGTTTGATTAATGCCGTTATATATCAAACTCATTATTTAACACAAAGCAAACACACGAGTGAGGTGGAGTTCAATAGTCGCACTTTTATTTTAAGATTAAGTTATGGACTGGGAATTGTTTCTAGATATTTTCTTGACGATCGTTAATGATAAAAATTGTATCGGTAATCAAAACTAAAAGTTAGCAAATAGGCGATCATGTATTTATATAAGTGTAGCCCCGTATGTAACGTGAACTATGGTACCAGGGGAATTTTTGCTCGAAAGCATGCAGTATTAAATGTGAAAAACACAAATGTGTTGACGTATCTAAACAAACTACTATCAACAACAATAATTCAATTTCATAATATGTTCTAATATATTTTAAATAATATAAATGCAGGTTTGTGAAACTGAAAACTGGATCCTGAGAAAGCAACAAACACAATAAAGAGAGAGAAGTAGTCGGTTTCTGGTTAGAGAAGTAATATAAGTGCAACACCTCTTATGCCCGCTAGAAGCACCGGGCTACAGCGGTTTTCCACTTTAAAGCCAACATATTGGGCTTGATGACCAAAAAGGACCAGTAAGTAATAACACTAATGATTTGCAGTCGGAGCGACATTTTACAGCCGCAAATAAGGCAGCTGATGGGAAGAAAATACAAAATTGTATAGGTTGGGCCGTATTGTACAATTTTTCTCCCACCTAATCATAATGACTCCTTTGCCAAATTTAGGTCCGGTGAAGCTCATCGACGTACTGAATGAATGAATGAATGAATGAATGAATGAATGAATGAATGAATGAATGAATGAATGAATGAATGAATGGTGTTTTACGGCACGTCGACACATAAATAGGTCATATTGTGCGCAAAAACTGATGAAAGATGAAGAAATTAATTAGTAATTAAAAATTAATGTAAATATATAAAGATAAAACTATTTGAAAATAAGGGATGATATGATAGTAATATAAGCTATATATGTAAATCAACAAATGCCAACGGGTATATAAACAAGTAGATATATATAAGAAGATATTATAATGATTGATATAGTCTGATTTCTTTCAGGAAATCTAAAACAAGACTAAAATCTATTGTATCAAATAACTCTTTCATAGTATTAACATTGTAGTATATTTGACGCATAGGATCAAAGTATACACATTCCAACCAGATGTACCGTTAACGGTGTAAAGCAGGGTATACATTCTGGTAATTACTCACCTTGTAATAAATATGAATGAGTATAACGTGTATGCCCTATCCTGCACCGGGCTAGGACAAAGCCCATTAGGACGGTGGCGTTTGCTGTTTGTCCGCGGTCTTGTGTTGTCGTGCCTTCAATGGTTTATTCTCTTGTTGCTCTGGCTTCTGCCAAGTCATCGAGTACCTTCATTGAGGTTTTTTAGGCTATCTTTTGTATTTATATATACACGAGCATCTAGGTGTTTTACTTATATTGCCTTTTAACGCTGCCTTGTTGGTGAGAGAATATTTCATAGCGGAGATTTCTTTATTTACACTGTCCCGTTTAATTGGGATGACAATAGGGAAATTGTGAGGTTTGGTGCACCCTAGAACATGTAGAACCTGGTTTAACCCCCAGTGGCCTTTTTGGCTTTTTGGCCACTGACCGTTCCAAGGCGGAAGCCCTAATGTCAACCCTTTTGTGTTTGTGATGTCGTTGGCATTTTTTATTACTTTTGCCTTCTCGTTTGTCTGTTTGCGTGTTTGTTTTTGTGTTTTGTGGTTGACTGTCGATCGTCATTATATGCTACTTTTCCTGCCCGATTTTTATATCTTTCTTTTTCTTCTCCACGAATGGGTCTACTAGAAAAACACCATTCTCCGAGTAACGGTTTAATTGAATGGAGTTTATTGTTAACTGAGTTTATTTTTAACTGACAAATCTCAAGCGGCTTGCCAAGAGTTAACGAATATATGTGTTAATACAACTTTTAAAATCAGTATAGGGTAATTTGGCATTAAATATATGCAAACCTAATGCCGTTTTAGCAGTAATATCAGCTCTATCATTATCACGTATTCCTACATGACTTGGAAGCCAGCAAAAAATAATAACATTATCAACTAGGGAATTGTACTTTTATAAAAGTTGAAGAATAACTGGGTTATCATGTTTCATATTACCCAGGGCTTGAAGAGATGAAAGGGAATTAGAAACTATTACAAAATGGTCATCATCAGATTCCTGAATATAGTTGAAAGCAAGTTCAATTGCCTTAAGTTCAGCTGAAAAGATAGAGGCTTGCAGGCTCTTTATGCTGTGTCTTGTGAACAACAGCTGCTGCATCTACCTTATCTCCATCTTTAGAACCATCAGTGTATATATGTTGAAAGTTACTGTATTTCGATTTAATTTCATTAAATTTGCTTTGAAAGACAGTAGAGTCTGTACTGAATGTGTTACTATTACAAAGATCAAAACAATTGTTGGTGTTTCCAAAGTCCACGGTGGAATTTGTGGTACTTTGTACGTGGCAATCAAGTTTAGGTCGATTTCAGTGTCTCTTAATGTTGGTTTAATACGAAGACCAAATGGTGGAATGGCCTTCGGTTATCGATCAAAAATAGCTTCATAAATAGGATTAAAAACAGTATCGAACGTTGGGTTTGAAGGGTTGGGTTTGTAATTTAATGGCATATTGAAGGGCTAATTTTTTCCGTCTATGAGACAGTGATGGTTCATTTGCTTTAACATATAGACTTTCGTCTGGTGATGTACGAAAGGCACTTTAGGCGAGTCGTAATCCTTAACTATGTATAGGATCGAGCATCTGCAAGTATGACTTGCGAGTCGTTACATATGCTATTGAGCCGTTGTCCAGCTTGGATCTGATAATAAATCTATAAAGTTGTAAAAGTACTTTACGATCTTCTCCCCCAATTAGTGTTAGCAACAACTTTAAGTAAATTAAGAGCTTTAAGGCACTTGTCCTTCAAGTATTTAAGGTGTGGTATAAACGTTAATTTACGGTCGAAAATAGACCAAGGAATTTTGTCTCATCCACTACTGGTATTTGGTGACCCATCTAGTGTTAGATGAGGGTCTTCATGATAGAGACATATAGAGAGCAATCCAAAAAGGGTAAAAGAGAGTAATCTGGGGACTGGAATAACGATTGCTTCCCGCCGAGAATCGGAGAAGTTTCCTGTTACCCAAACCTTATTAAATATATCAAAAAGTGTAGAGAGACAGGTTTCAGGTAAATGTTTTAATAATTGAAAATGGATAGCATCAGGACCAGCTGATGTATCATGATCCTTTTTAAAGGATTTTCGAAGTTCTTGAGAGTGAACAGTTTATTGTAGTTCTCCAAATTTTAGACTTAAAATTCAGATTCTTAAAATGAATCTTTCACCTATTCGGTTACACTCTGTGTCATCAATACAAATTCCACAAAATAACTCTTCATTTCTTAGAAGTAAACCATATGTACGCCTTACACCTTTAAATCTTCATTCGGCAACCTCGTGTCATGTTCCTTCTAATAATATTACCAGGATTTTTAGTAATGGCTCAAAAGTCTCCGTAACTCCTATAAGATCACCTGTTTTGAGGAATACCATATAAAGTCTCCTTTCAGAAATCATTTAGTTCATTCAAGACGCAGTGTGTTTCATTCTATTAATAAGTTCAATGCTAAGAGGTGCATTTATCTTGCAAGTCCACTATTAAATCAGCTGTTAATGGTAAATTGTTTAATGTATGTCTAGCTTCAAATGTTGATTGACGTACATCTCAATTCATTTATGTTCTGACTTGAAATGCACCACGTTGCGGTATACAATATGTTTGACAAACAGGTCCATCCTAAAAAGTTCGATTTCGTGAACACAAATATATTGCAGGTAATCATAAAAAATTCCAACACTTTCGTTAGTCAGATCATACTTTTGGTAGCGTTACTGTTCAACCGGTTGAATGTTTAATGTTTGATAATGATGCTACTAAAAGCTTTAAAATAAAAGCTAGACATATTGCAGAACTTAAGTGGATGAACAACTTACAGACACCATATCCACTCGGCCTTAATGACAATATTTATCAAGAAGGAAATATTTCAAAAGATCCTAATATTGACATTGTTTCTATATTTTCTATTCGAAAGCGTAAATCTAGGTCTCATGGTCTTAGGCGTAATGGTAACATCAAACGTAAATCATCGCGTGTAATTATTTCATTGGCTGATTTACATACTATTTTTCTGGAAAGCACTCTATGCTTTCACGGTTTACTTCTTTATCCATTTCTTCACTAAAGTTGATCGACGAGGAAGCAGACAAAAAACGAGGAAGCAGACACAATTTTCATTCGTACAGATCCCTTGTATAACACTGCTTCCATAGTTCAAAGCTACACACAACATGTTCTCCGACCCCATACTGACAAGGAGTCTGATCACGTCAGGCATTTTCCAAAAGTACTATATATTAATAAAGATATTGATTTCATTGACATGCCTAGTATTTTTCGAGATACTCATGTAGTTGATTCTATCCCAAAATATTTCAAAAATTCGGAAAGTTCTGTGATTTGTTATACGTATAAAAAGCCTATTAGAAATATTATTTTCAACTACAACAAAATAGTTTCTGACCTTGATATAGTAAATAACACTTCTAAGGAATGTGAATGTAACACATCAAATTATTGCTATGCTCCAGCAGGTCATCGATTATCACTGGTAATTTTGATATTGTTGATAAACGTATTCGGCATTTGTTTTCGAAAGGTCCTAAATATAGATTACCTTCAACTATTGATTATAATGCCTGTCGTGGCCAATCCATTGAGGATTTTAGTATAAAATGGTGTCGTAGAGAACATGCGGACCGGAACTCGCTTTATACTTGGAAAAAGTCGATTCTTAAGATTAGAGATAGACGTATTAACTTTTATAATGCTAACTCCTCTTTACTTCCTCCGAGACCTAGGTTTTCCTTTCGTAATTTAAAATCGGGAATTCAAGAATTTCATAATAAATTTGTTTTAGTTCCATGCAGATAAGGCAGCTAATAGTGTGATTATTGTTTGACGCCTACATTACGTCAATGTTTTATCTCTGGAACTCGGCAGCACCAATGCTCCAGTACATTTTACTTAGGATGATATTGTTTCTACACATATCACTCGGTGCACTACTTTCAAGGCTTATGTAGACGAAAAGCAAAACAAACTATGTACTGGATTCCAAAATTACATAAAAATCCGTATAAGGCCCGCTTTATTTCGAATTCTAGTGCCTGCACCACAACAAACATCTCCAAACTTTTAACTGCTTGTCTTACTGCCGTTAAAGATCACGTTAAACTATATTGTGATAAAACTTATGAAACCTCTGGGATTAATTTGTTTTGGTCTATAAGAAATTGAGGAGACGTCCTTAATAAAATTTTCAATAAACGTCAAGTTTCATCAATGAGCACTAATGACTTTTCTGCACTATATACAACCTTATCACATCACCTTATTAAAGACAAGCTTATTGCGCTCATTCAGAAGACATTCGCTAGGGAAAATACTAAATTTTTGGCCTTTAGTAATATTAAAGCGTTTTTTACTAACGGCAGGTTAGACAATTATAATATGTGGACTTGCCATGAAGTTTGTGAAGCACTCATTTTCCTATGAGATAACTTCCTCGTATGGAACCACCGTTTATAGACAAATTGTTGGTATCCCTATGGGTACGAACTGTGCACCACTTGTCGCAGATTTGTTTCATATTGCTATGAAAGAGATTTCATGTTGAGTCTTTCACCAGATACCGAGACAGATGTTATTGAGGCCTTTAATGACACCTCTCGGTATCTGGATGACATATTGAACATTGCCAACCCTTTCTTTTCTACTGTGGTTAATAATATTTATCCTAAAGAGCTTTAGCTTAACAAAGCTAATAGTTCTGATAATAACGCTTCTTTTCTTGATTGGGATCTCTCTATTGATAATGTTGAAATAATTAGCAAAATCTATGACAAGAGAGATGATTTTAATTTTGACATTGTTAACTATCTCCGCTTGGATAGGATGTTCCCCGATCAACTTCTTATGGGGTCTATGCGTCTCAGCTTATTCGTTATTCTAGAGCTTGTTCTCGAGTTGAGGACTTTAATATTCGTAATCTTTGTATAACCAAAAAGCTACTACATCAGGGTTACCGTTACCATAAACTTCGTAAAACCTTTGCAACATTTTATTATCGTAACCCTGATCTTCTATCCAAATATAACAGTAATTTAAGGACTCTTCTGCGACAAGGACTATCACAACCTGACTTCTATGGTGATGTGATTTACAAAATTCGTTAGATTCTTGGTCATGATCACTTTCATACTATCTTTGTTAAACTTGTTAAAAGGTTTATCAAAAGAGGTTATGATCCTATCATTTTGCAACGCACTGCATGCTTGTTGGTGGACCCATTTACAGTTCGCCACTACGCTTTCCTCTTTAATTGTACGATGACCGGACAGGCTGTGGACCCCATGATGACTCCTACGTAAAGCCCTATGGGATGGTGGCTTTGATGTTTGTCTGTTTCACGAAACACTCTAAAATTATTCAAATTATTTTGAGTTGGACGCAAGTTAAAAGCATTCAATGCAGCTTTACGATCGCTGACTGCCTTTTTGCAGTCTTCTTCGTGCCATGGTTTATGTGGGCGTTTTGGATTTGCCGAGGTTTTTGGGATAGTTGAAACAAGAAGATGTTAAAGGGGTTGATGCACTTTTTTCAAACAATGTTTATTTTAATGAGCTGTGAAAACTTGAAAAGAAGCTGAGGGAAAATTATCAAAATGCCATGAAAAGTAATGGAGATAATTATGACATATTGACAAAATGTATTTTAAAGGAAAGAAAATCACTGCAAATGAAAAATAAGCATACAATTTATACATTTTACATTTGTATATTTATTTTTAATCAATTTGCAGTGATTTTCTTTGCTTTAAAATGTATTTTGTCAATATGTCATGTATGGTGAAAAGGCGCGATGACATCATCGTTCCAAGATGGCCGCCTCCATTTATGATTTTTTCAAATATTCAATAGGTCATATATCCTTTATTTTTCATGGCATATTGATAATTCATGTTTTTCAGAGATTTTTTAAATAAATCATGTTTGAGAATAGTGCATAAACCACTTTAAGGTTTAGACATATATGATAAACGTCGATGTCCTACTTGCAAAACCACTATTGAAACTGAAGCACATGCTGTGCCAGAATATTCGCTGTATCATAAGTTTGATAGAGCATCATCAAACAAAACTGACCAATAAGTGACCACAAATAAGACATGCCAATACATTCTGGTAGGTAAAAAAATACGAAAAAAAAGACATAAAAGTAGCATACTCGGTTTTATTGAGTCTGTTTATGAGAGGTAATGTGAGGTGCAATACCTCTCACTCCTCCTAGCACCGGCTTAAGCGATATTCTACTTTAAAGCCACACATATTGTGCTTGATGATACCAAAGGACCAGTAAGTAATAATACTACTGATTTGTAGTCGGGGCGACTTTTTTTAACTCTAATTATCAACTGTACCTCGAAATAATTGCTAAATAATTCCGATGTATAAACATTGTTTTCCTTTTTCATGGATAAATATTATTACACACACATGTATAAACTTCTAGATATCACCTTGGCTTTGGTTCCAGTGCCGTTGAGGGTTACATTTTTGAACAGAATACCGATTATTTGCTTTTAAAAGCTAAATCGATACAAAGATCACTCGCAAATGCAATCAAAAAACTGTATCACAGAAGTTCTCAAGAATACATCCATGAAACTTACGTCAGTCCTAATATAACACAACATCCCTATTTGCACTGTCAGTAGTCTGTCCTTGTATACTGCGTGTCATTTACAATCAACAACTCTTTTTTCATTTTGTTTTGTTTAAATACATAGCAAGCATTAAAACACTAAGCCGATTTAAGGCTGATGTTGCGTGGTAATACAAATGATATCAACAGCGCAATCTAGTTGTTTGTTGTTGCTATAGACTACTTTAACCGTATTATATTTCTAAATCCAAAATGAAATAATGGATCTATTGATAAGACATTCCTTTTTACACGTTAATCCAACGTTTCTATGGGATTCATCCACCTTTTTCAAGGTTACACAATATTTAACAAAATTTAAATAACATCCATATCGCTGTATTGACTTGAAAAGTGGTTTAGCAAGGTACAGCCGTGTGCCCTCGATTGCACAGTTGATAGAGCACTAGCATGGCAAAATAGAGATCCATGGTTCGAGTCCTGGTTGTGGCACAAGTGTTCACCATCTGTAAGATTTCACGCACCAACTGAATGGCCATACTATATAACACAATGTTCATGATGTATGTAAACGTATAGCCTGTTCCGCTATTGCCGAAAATTTAAGGCAAGTGCGTGTATGGGAAAACCTTCATTTTTAGGAGTGGGTTCTAACTAGGCCTATTGCTATTATCCTCATTTTCAAAATTGCATTATCCTCATTATCATCATAACAACAAACAAACTTGTACCCGTAACCACAATCAGTATGTTGTTGGTATGCCTCCGTGTATGAGTTTTCAGGATTATATGAAGCTGAAGAAATTGCATTTTTCTGCTTTGTGTTATACATTAACCGATTAAAATCTTTTATCCACATGTAATGCTTTTTTCCTTTTTCAATAATCAAAAGCATATCACATTCTTCTTCAGTTTTATTTTTCGATAAAATCAAAAGGTACACTCCATTATCCCCATATCCAAATATATTAAAACATATTATTTTGTAATTCCCTTATAATCAAGATCATCAACCTGATTGTTTTACTTTGTTATGCTTTGTGGATGTATTAAAGCAGTAATTTATTTGCCAGATGGCTCCACCTAAAACATTCATTATCTTTTTCATTTTTTCTATTTATTTGACCTTTCTTAGGATACAAAAGTTATTTTGGTAACTCTAAATAAGAGCTGCCTCTCAACGGGTTATACTTCACCCTGTTTGCATAATGCATATCTACTGATTCCATCGTCCAGCCATCGTCATCGCCATCGTCCAGCCACTGCCTTCAGAAAGTCAGCTTCCAATTCTATTGATTATTTCATGAGTTGCTACATCCAAAGCATTTAAAACTGGCTGGAAGTTACTCTGACAGATTTCTAAAACAGTTTTAAATTTGATTTGAAGGCCGCGGGAAGCAAATTTGATGGGTTTTCATGCGATGGGGGGGGGGGGGGGGGGGGGGGGGAGGAGGGGGGGGGGGTCCCAAAGGGAAACATTGGACCAGAAAACCCACTTTCTATACTACTAATAAACTCCCCAAGTGTACCGTAACAGCACACAATCACACGGACTGGACACCCAGCTGTATGTACTACAACGTATCTATTTGCCTAGCAATAAAGTGAGGCCTCTGATATTCATGGTGGTGTTGCTTTTTCACTAGACAATATAGTATGCAGGTTTATGTAATCGATACTATTTCTGTTATATATTTTAGTTTCTTCTTCATAAAAGTAAGATTCTGTTCAATATAACAACACTATTGAAAGGAAAAAACGTTCTAATCCAATCAGTCATGTAGCATGTTAGCAGAAAATAAGCAAGATTTCCATGCGTTTTCAACGAACATGTAGCGTTGAGAAAAACACAGCAAATGAAATACAGAGCACGACTCTTTTAAAATGAGTACTCGTTTATTTATCCTCGCTGTATTGCACTGGGCATTGTAGCCAGCACAGCCCGGTTTAAAGGACTGGTCAGTTGTGAAATTACGTTTAAGGGTTATGTCCCCTTCTGTGGAATCCCATTGAAAGTGCATTAACAAAAGAAAAAAATAGAACTCAAATAATCCTAAATAGTTTTACCTGTAACTTGCAGTTTAATACGTTTACACTTTTATCTAGACAGTGCTATGCTTGAATAATGAATACAAACTTGATAAGAGTTTTAATTGGTCCATACTCAGCTTACGTCATACTCAATGTCATGTACGACTAATTCGCATATTTATCAAGTATGTATTTATAATTCAAGGGAAGCACCGCCTAGGTAAATGTGTAAACATGCTAACCTGAAAGATTCATGTAAAAATATTCAACATTATTTGAGTTCTATTCTTTATATTTTTCAAATGCAATCTCAATGGTATTACACAAAAGGGGACATAATCCTTAAGTATTTCGAGTATTAGTCCAAATTTGGTCCTGGCTGGGATTTCGAGAAATAATCCAAATTCGGTCCGATACATATGATATAGAAAGCACGACCCTACTGTGCATTTCTGGGTTCCTGGACGTCGAATATGAATCGAGATTTGTTTTATTACTTGCTATATGGTTTCAAACCTGATATGATTGGATGGAATGAAAATAGGCGCTTATGGATCTGTTTACAACCTTGCCATAGCCATCCGTTAAGCTTCATAAAACCTAACATAAAATTCATTTTGACAACCCCACACCACCTCCGTTAAAGTCCACATGCATTTTCGCTAAAGTCCACACCTACGCTATAGTCCACACACATTTCCACTAAAGTCCACAAAAAAACGAATGCCACAAAAATATTTCAGCAAAAAACACAATTATGAATTAATTTTTTCTCATATGTGAGAGATATTTCAGCATTTTTTCATTAATTCATGCAAAACATACTTGCGCCAGATGTAGTTTACATGTAAAATGATTCTTAAGATCTTTAAATATGCAATGGTTGGCAGGAAGAAGCATTAAAGCGCTGAGTGTGCTCTTTAAATCAGCCAATACTTTTGTTGTTACACTAAAGGTAACAACTGCATTAAAGGTAACTAGCTGCACTTAAGGTAACACTTTTGGAACTAAAAGTAACAACATACACTAAAGGTAATACAATTAATTGCACTAAAAGTAAAATTTTCTGCACTAAAGGTGACACCTTTTTTTACCTCCACAAAGGTAACATCCCGTAAAAACAACAAATTCTTGGTGAAATTTGTATTGGAAACTCAGGTTACTCAACTAAACATGTTATTTATTTCAGCAAAATACTTCCTCTTTTAAAGTATAAACAAAACATAAAAATATCAGTTTTATTATAAATTGTGTAATGTTGTGTAATGTTGGTTATTTATATATTACCTTTAGTGTATGTTGTTACTTTTAAAAAGCGTTACCTTTAGTGCAGGCAGTTAGTTACCTTTAGTCAAACCCTTTACGTTCGGACACCTTCGTATTCAGGCACTTGTTTTGACAAATATCTGTGCTCCGGAAGCTTTAGTAAATAATTGCATAATGTAGGGTCATATGCGGATCGTTTTCAAATGAAAACAGAATTAATCATTCCGTTTAACACTTATTAAACCATTTGTATTATTTTGTCATCACATCTCTGGTACAGTCGGACTCTAACCGGTGCATTCGGATACCCATTATGGTACACTCGGACTTCTGTGAAAGTTCGAAAACCGTAAATGGGTTTTAAAAAAGAAATCACTATACAAGGTAAAATACTGTATTGAGCCATACACAACTACTATTTAAGTACATATATATAAATATAGAAAAACACACCCCAACCCATCATTCGCCTTCATTTTCCTGGTACTAGTACCAGTTTGAATTGAGCATATTAAGGCATCCGATTGTACCATCCACCATTTTACCAGGAGTATGGTACAGTGGGACACTGGAGTATGGTACAGTGGGACACTTTCATTTTGTCAAATAAATGAACCCAACAATAAACGAATATACATTTTAATATTTCAATCATCAACTACTTAACTTATTTGTTCAAATGGACACAAACTTCAAAAAAGTACAGCCAACAAGTAATATCGCAGATTTGCTGGTGCGGGTAACAGGATGCTCCTATATGAAATGTTGGTAAATAGCGCCAAAACAGGTTTTGATGACGTATGCATTATTTGACAAATCTAAAGGTGTGTTGCACTTTGCATAATAATAAGAAACTCAAAGCTAAGAACATTGATTTTAAATGGATAAGAGTATGACATCATACGTGATTATACCGGGAATTACTCTCAAACAGTGCTGTGAGTGTAATCAAGCGTCCGATCGTACCGGGCTGTCCGAATGTACCGGGTTTGACCCTAATGCACGTGTTACCTTTAGGGTTGCAACACAGCGTAAATGTTGATTGTAAAGAGCGCACCTGGCGCTTTAATGCTTCTTCCTGCCAAATATTGCATATTTACAAATCTTAGGGATCATGTAAACTACATCTGGCGTAAATATGTTTTGCATAAATTAATGAAAAAATGCTGAAACATCTCTCACAAATGAGAAAACAAATAATTCAAAATTGTGTTTATCGCTGAAATAATGTTGTGGACTTTAGCGACAACGTTTGTGGTCTTTAGAGACAATATGTTTTGTGGATTTTAGCGGAAAACTTTGTAGACTTTGGCGTTCGTTTTTTTTGTAGACTTTAGCGGAAATATGTGTGGATTACAGCGCAGTTGTGGACTTTAGCGAAAATGTATGTGGACTTTAACGGAGTTGTGATCTTTAGCGGTGTCACACACCACGCCCCCTCCTAAAAGGTAAACTTGATAATAAGCTTAAAGCTACACCGCAGTCCCTATTTTAACGGGTAATAACTCATAAATCTCAATGAGTCACTTGTGAAGTAGTTTCAAATCGACGAACACCCCAAAAGTCGGTATATAAGGCAGAAATCGATGCGTAAAATTTCACATCTTTATTTAGCCTCCGTACAGGTACATGCAACATCGATAAATATACGGCTTCAGAATATATGTGATAAAAACATAGTTACCCGGAATGAGATTTGAACCACAGCCTTGCACTTTTAAGTTTTTGTAGGATGTGCTGATCCACTAGACCACGGCTATTTATTGGTATGTTGTAGTATTTTTAACACTAAATATGCATTACGTAATAATCAGCGCACACAAGCGCTAAATAACAAGTCGAGATATGGTTATTTTGAGGCGAAGTATTAGTTTCATATTGATAACATACAATATTACACCAGGCAAGGTTAATTTCGTTTGCGACAAGATGGACTATATATTTATTGATCAATCTTGAGTTGCGTTCAAATATGTTGTTATTTTGCCTCATAATAAATGGTAGTTAGTATACTATTTTCACAAGTAGCGTTATATTCAGTGGATAGAGCACCTGACTTGAAATCAGAAGATCGTGTGTTCGAGCCCAGAAAGAGGTTAACTTTTATTTTCTGTAAAAAACACTGTTACCCGTGTATAGGTACGTTGTGCACTGGTCGATGTCTATACAATAAATGATTTCCTTTTCTATATTTGCTCGCTTAAATACCCGATTTCGACATGAGCTGGTGAGCATAAAGTTACAAATAAGGACATGCCTACAGAGAAGAAACCGACTGATATAGAGACTGTCTAGCTTTAAGTATATAACATGAGACATGTTTGTATCAAAGATTAATCTATGTATGCGAAACTCGTAATATATTACTTGACCTATAACCAGTGGTGCTAGAATATGGGACTCTACTTGTTGTTTACCATGTGCCTGATCTGATTTGATCTCATTTAATATTCATTCATATTTTCACGGCATCATTGATGTAAAGTAGGTAAATAATTAAGGAAATACTAATTAGATTTACACATGCAATCTTTAAGTATCTTAGCACTGTCATATGTAATTACTCATAGGTATTACTCCCGTGTAATAACGATTATATATAGGTTACATAATTACATAGGGATGTATCGCTTAATAACCTTCGACTATTAATAATCCGTGGATATTTGCATCATGTTATGACGTCTATGGCAAATACTAATAGCTTTTTCTTTTTAAATTTGTCTCAACAATGATGTTTGCCAGATAGAGTTACATATTTTATAAAAAAAAATACAACTAATGAAAGCAATAATCAGGCAAATAATATATACTGAAAGGAAAAAGAAACGCAGGGTGCGTATTTCCGCTATATATTGTATGTTTAATATGCTACTGCTAATCGAATGGCACAGGGCAACATTAGGCCTGTCCTTTCCGAAAGAAGGTTTAAACAGCACTGAACACACCAATTGTTACCCCCTTTAAAGTTTCATTATCGTCAGAATGCGCATTTGGCTCAAGCAGGTGAGCAAACTTAGGCTTTAAATGTTGAAATCACTTAACATTAAATACAGTACTGAACTGGCTCAATTTTTCAAAGAGGATACTTCAGCATTTATGAATTTTTTGTTACACGTGTACTGTGATTAAAACGTCTACAACATCACAGTTGTGTCCTTTCTCTAACTAATGCACTTTTTTTTTTTTACAAAACATCTTGGGATTTCCTTGGAATATATATGGAATTAAGTGTGCAGTATATGCAATATATAGCGGAAATACGCACCCTGCTTTCTTTTTCCTTTCAGTATATGTAGTTCACGAACTGGTCCAAAACAGTTACTTGTATAGCTATTGTGTAAGTGTTGTTTATTTACAATCAATGATAAGGCTCGGGTTATTTAACTTAATAATTGTTCTATATTATAATGAAGATTGCATCAACGTTACGTACAAAACAAGATTCCGCTTAAGGCGATATAAGCAGACGGTGTTCGTGTTGCACGAAGATGCAGACGTCGGTAGTGTTGCTGAAGAAGTAGACAGTGCTGCAGAATAAGGCGCTAGAGTAGCAGAAGACGGCGGTATTATGCGGAAGACGTCGGTAGTGTTGCTGAAGAACTAGACAAAGCTGCAGAATAAGGCGCTAGTGTTGCAGAAGAAGGCGCTAGAGTAGCATAAGACGGCGGTAATTATGCGGAAGACGGTGGTAGTGTTGCAAAATACGGCGGTAGTGTTTCAGAAGACGGCGATAGTGTTGCAGCAGACGTCTTTGTGTTGCGCTTAAAATTACTACCCACGAATAGATGTAAATGTTATTTACTGCATATGTAGTAAATTTTCGAAAATAGTGTATACGTATCTGAACAAAGAGACTGGATGGTGGCTTACATTGATTTAATCTGCTCATATTTTCTCAAGGATTCTTTCAGTTTGATTACAATACTATAATATGTACGAGTGCAAGGTATATGGGAAATAGCCTCGAACCTCCATATTAACCTATGAAGGCAAATACAAATTCCTCTTTTTCTTCTTCTATTTAGTGATTAACATGACAATATTCACGATTTTACAAACAAATACGTCTGTCGGATTCAAATGTTTCACCATTAAAGTGTTCAGTGTTAATATAGGAACCAAAACATCTAAAACCCCACTGGGAACCTTGACAAGGACAAATTAACTTAGACGGGGTAAACAGTTCATTATCGCGGTAGAGTGCACTTGGTTCGTTTGTTTCATGAACACGTAAAACATCGTCACAGAGTTAATTTTTACTATGCGCACACATGTTATAAAACAAGGTCATAAAACAGAATATATTAATATGTAGCATCGTTTGAAGAAGAAATCGGACTTAGAACAAGACCAAATATAAATCCCAGTAAGAAAATAAACAACGGCATAGGCCAGGCCGTGACGCGCATGCTTTGATATATCGTTTTCTGGCGTTCCGATATTATATTATAGCCCATTTCCACGCAATTATACTGTAATTAACAAAAGACAATGGTCTGGTGTTATTTGGTGCTGTATCCAAATACGCCTAGAACGAACAAATATACTGAAACGAAAAAGAAACGCAACTCTGGAATTTCCGCTATTTATTGTATGTGCAATATGCTGCTGTTAATCGAATGGTACAGGGCTACATTAAACCTTTCCTTTCGAAAAAAAAAGACTAAACTAGCTGCACCTTTACAAAACATCTTGGGATTTCTTTGGAATATTATGTGGAATTAAGTGTGCAGTATATACAATATATATCGGAAATTCCCGAGCTGCTCTTTCGCTTCAGTATACGCTCGTATAACCGAGATATTAAAACAACACATGTTATACTTTTAATAATATACAATTATGGACTTTTCAGCTGTTATACATGATGTGATATGCACCAAAAAAATCATTATTGACCGAGGCGATAGCCGAGGTCAATAATGATTTTTTGGTGCATATCAACATCATGTATAACAGCTGAAAAGTCCATAACTGTTTTATTATATAACCCTCAATTTACAATTATATAAAACAGGTCAATATCAAAAAAACAATTATATAAAACAGGTCAATATCAAAAAAAACAGGTCAATATCAAAAAAACAGGTCAATATCGCTAGATATTTTTTCTAAAAAATTACTTTTTAGCCAATGAAAACGCGTCTATTTATAGGTTATATAATAACAGTTATTAAGTGTTACTCGAGTATGATATATGTGTAAGCTTGACAAGTCTTGTATTGAATACATTTTTATGAATTGTCTGGAAATCTAACATAGATATGCTTTATCAATGCAATATAATTGTATAAGGTATAAGTGTATGGCTTTCAGATATTTATTAAGACATTTCATTGCCAGTAAGAATTTAGAGTGTAAACAACAAAGTAGGTTTTACAAAGTGTGTGCAAATGATTACTGTTAAAATGCATCTAGGTGGCGGTTGTGTATCGAAAGCAAAAAGCAATATTTCTAATTTGTATTTAATTATTTGAAACGTTTCCGGAGACATGAATAAGGAAACAATTTTAAATAAATTTATCCGTTTTCCGAGTCGACCATTTTGAATATTTAACGATGACCAGCAACACGAACGTGGTTAATGTCTGTCAAAGAAAAATGCATTGTCCTATGTTCGGCAGATTAAGTAACAGCGGCCATTTTGGTCAACGAATACCGAAAAGGACAAGTACAATTATCTTTCTTATTGGAGCGTACTCTCTTTGACGACGCGCCGTCCGGAAGCGTTCTCTCTTTGACGACTCGCCGTCAGGAACGCCGTCAGGAAGCGTGTTCTCTTTGACGACGCGCCGTCCGGAATCGTGCTCTCTTTGACGACGCGCCGTCCGGAAGACTGCTCTCTTTGACGAAGCGCCGTCCGGAAGCCTGCTTTCTTTGACGACGTGCCGCCCGCCGGAAGCTTGCTCTCTTTGACGACGCGCCGTCCGGAAACGTGTTCTCTTTCTGCGTACAGCTAAATATAGCCTGGCTTAAGCCCCGCCTTTTGTTGTGTACGATTCAGTACAGATGTGAAAGTTCACAGAGGTCAGCAGATATAACTTTGAAATATTCAATATTCATTTTCAGGAAAGATCAACTATAGGTAAAATAATCCCCATCAGCTAGGATTAAATTAAATAAAAAAAATATTTTTTCATGTTTTTGAAAATTTAACATCCATTTAAATTGCATGTCAATATTCAGTGCGGATTCAATAGTGTTTGTAAACACAGACATGTGCAGAGAGGTTGAGCTGGAAAAGTTGTATTGTTCACACTTTCAATTGCTTTGTGATGGAAATATCTATGAAATAAGGTAATTTAAAGAAAATCTGGTGTATAATTCTTGAGATATTAGCTGACAGGTGCCACAGGAGGTCTATGGGAAAGTATTTAGTTTTTATGCAACCTAAGGAAGCGGGCTCTCTTTGATAACGCGCCGCGCCGTCCGGAAGCGTGCTCTCTTTGATGACGCGCCGTCCGGAAGCGAACTCTCTTTGATGACGCGCAGCCCACGAGTATGTGGTTACTCGGATACACAACAACCGTAGAAAATTGAAATAATTGTCATAAAACGTATTCTGTATTCTGCTTCAATCCAATGACTGACCATATTTATATGTAACATCATCACTTTTTGAATTAAAGGAAAACGTATAGCTTTCATCTATTTAGTTTCCATTATAACCTTTTAGGAATGTGTTTCATCATCTCGTCCATATAGTCAGTGTTATATGATTATGCGGCCTGAGGGTAGAACGAATGCTCTTGAAGAGAGAGAGTAAATTATGGCACCTATAATTCTGTTAAACATGTGATATTTAAAAAATAACACCAATGATAACACTATAGATACATAGTTTATCAATACAAAATTCTCTATATAGATTTTCTCTATAATATTCTACAGTTATATAGTCCGCTTAAGTACATGCTTTCTGGCCATTTTCCGTAAGTGAAAAAACGACAACATTACACTTACTTTGAATTGAATGTTGTTTAACGGTTCATCAACACAGTATAGGTTATTTAGAGCCGCCCCAGAGAGAGGAGAAGGATACACAGGAATCCGGGAACCGTGCCCTACTCTTATTATCGAATAGATTCCTATGGTTCTTTAACGTGCTCGGAGTATAGACCGATACACGGGACCGCCCGGTTTACGTCCCCATCCGACGGACGAGGCTAAGGGAAAGTATCTTGCCCATGAACACACCGACTAAACTCATTGGCACCACGGCGGATTAAACCTGGGGCCTCCGGTTACAAATCCGCCGCTCTACAGACTGCGCCACGCCAGCTCTTTGAATTATATGACACATTTGTAGCAAGGTTTGGGAAATTTTCTTTGATGATGGCACGACCTTTCTTTGTAGTAGCAAAGCTTGGGAACGTTTCTTTGATAATGGCACTGAAATGAACTGATTAACTCTAATTAACTACGAATGTGGAAAACAATCCTAGTCCGAGTACAAAAAAGGTGTGGCCATGCTATAAACAACATATACTCAACCTAAGTTCCAACTCAATATGGACATTTTCCATTGTATTCCACATACTTGTTATTGTTTAACATGTTTTCCTTCAAGGTTTGGAATGAATACTTTCGGAAAATATGTTGTAAGAAAAATAACTGCATGTATATTAGACAACAGACTCATACCATAGGAAAGAAACTTAACAGGTAAAGTTAAGGATCGAAATAAGTGGCACATTACTTATATCGATAAAAACGATCACGTTGCATTAAAACTTTGGACCACTAATTAACTTCCCATAGACGGCTGTATGAGGTGACACCTGGTTACTGTCACACCTAAACATACAATGTAAAAATTCCGGCTTTTATTTCAAAGTAATTTTCATGACAAATCATTCAAAGAAAGATACAAATATCGGACAGTGAAAGCAGCGACGACAGTCAACCACAAAACACAAAAACAAACACGCAAACAGACAAACGACACCTCAAACATAAAAGGGTTGACAATAGGGCTACAGCCGTTGAACGGTCAGTGGCAACAAAGGCCACTGGGTTTTTTAAACCGGTTCTAGGGTGCACCGAACCTCACACTTACCCTACTTCATCCCATTAAAACAGGACAGTGTAAATAAAGAAATCACTGCCATGATCTAATCTCTAACCAACAAGGCAGCATCAATAGGCAATATAAGTAAAACACAAATATGCTCGTGTAAATATAATACAAAAATAAAACAATAGCCTAGAAAGCCACAATAAAGGTACTCAGTGACTTGGCAGAAGCCAGAGCAACAAGACAATAAACCATTAAGGGCACGACAAGAAAGATCATGGACAAACAGCAAAACGCCACCGTCCATTGGTCTTTAGGTAGGAGCCACCATTCCCCTAAGCAATTCAAGTCAGATCCGCAGTAACAAATGGCCGAAATCTCATTTGCAGTTAATTTTACCAAAACATGAAGAAAAAAAGTTTTGTGCAAACCTTTCATTCCCAATAAATGCACCCATCTTAGCTAACATGTTACACATCTACAACTTCAATTTGCAATATTGTCACAGCATTTTCAAATTTGCATGGCCCTTCACTCCTGCTGCAGGTCAATCCGGGAAAGGGCCGTGGCCTTTTTTAATGTATATTTAGGATACCGCAACCTTTAGTTTAATATGTTCTGTCTATAAACATTATGTGAAGGACACATATTTCAAAATGATATGGAAACAAATATAGTTGTTCAGTCAGTTTTCGATGCAATTGTAGGCTGATATGCTTAAATTAGTGACTGAATTAATTTTTATGACTTTCTGATTCGTACCTAATCAATATTTCATGTTAAAGTTACATTTATGTTATTAATGTCTTCTATGTTCAGGAGGAAATCAATCCTAAACTTTACTTCATATCATATATTGAGCCAGACTTACTTAATCAGAGTATTGAAATAGTCGAATGGCTTGTTAAACCATATCCTGGAAAAAAAATATAAAAAGATCGGACAGGGAAAGTAGCATTCAAGGAGGACAGTCAACCACAAACACAGAAACAAACACGCAAACAGACAAACAAGAAGGCAAAAGTAATAATAAATGCAAACGACATCACAAACACAAAAGGGTTGACAATAGGGCTACCGCCTTGGAACGGCCAGTGGCAAAGTAGGCCACAAGGGGTTTAAACCGGTTCTAGGGTGCACCAAACCTCACACTTACCATACTGTCATCCCATTAAAACAGGACAGTGTAAATAAAGAAATCCCCGCCATGATCTAATCTCTAACCAAAAAGGCTGCATCAATAGGCAATATAACTAAAACACAAATATGCTCATGTAAATATAATACAAAAAAAACAATTACCTTTCATTCAAAACCTTGTAGTAAAATATTTAAACACAAATCATTATATAGAATACACTATGGAAAATGTCCATGTTGCGGTCGAACTTAGGTTCAATACATATAATGTTTATGTAGACACCGGTCATTTATAATTCATGTAAACGCACCGGCATTGATTCACAAGGCGTGTCTGTTCTGATCCATGTCGTTCTGGGAGTCTATAGAGACATATAATATATCAAAATAAATGTGACAGTCTTTGAGAATGCTTCATTTAGATTTAAACGTTGAGCAGTCTTTGCTTTTTTCCATCTAAATATTGTTTTGAAAATCAAGAACGTATTCGTGCTATTACACTAAAGGTAAAGTAATCTCGCCAGAGATTATATAAGCACTTAGTAAAGCGTGCTGTTACACTAAAGGTAAAGTAATCTCGCCAGAGATTATATAAGCACTTAGTAAAGCGTGCTGTTACACTGAAGGTAAAGTCAACTCGCCAGAGATTATATAAGCTGTTACACTAAAGGTAAGGTAATCTCGCCAGAGATTATATAAGCACTTAGTAAAGCGTGCTGTTACACTGAAGGTAAAGTCATCTCGCCAGAGATTATATAAGCACTTTCATCTCGCCAGAGATTATATAAGCACTTAGTAAAGCGTGCTGTTACACTGAAGGTAAGGTAATCTCGCCAGAGATTATATAATCTGTTACACTAAAGGTAAGGTAATCTCGCCAGAGATTATATAAGCTGTTATACTAAAGGTAATGTAATCTCGCCAGAGATTATATAAGCACTTAGTAAAGTCAATAAATGGATTGTCCTATAAAAGAAAGAAAGTCATGACAAAATCTAAATAATAAAAAAGCGTGCAGAATGTTTTTTTATGTTAAACAAAATCTATGGCATAATCATGATAATAGCCACGTGTCAACATTAAAGACCAAGGGAATATATTCAGAGCAAAATAAAAACAAACTTGTGCAAAAATTGACATTAAACAACAGTATTTTTATTTATTTATTTATTTATTTTGTTTCACATGATTTTTCAAAACTAGCGCGACGCCGTTATTTTAGATGAAACTACAAAATATTTAAAAACTAAAAACAAATAAATAGTGTATAGATCGGGCTCTTGGAAAAACAAAAGAAGGCACAACTTTAGAAGACGTGCTTGTTGAGATGTTTAACAAATATGTCAAACAGATCTTAACATTGCCGTGTGTATTTTTATAGTAGACATAACTGTTTTGTTTTTATAAAAAAAATATTGAAACACTTCACTTAGTGTCATCCAATATGTAGAAATAAACTCCACAAGCACGCTTATAGTTAAACATGAATACGTTCTTTGCTTTAGAACCTATATTAGACAATTTAGAAATTTCGTATTAGACTGAGGTTTAAAGCAGACAGAGACACAGAGCTCTCACCTGGTTAAAATAGTTTCAGTCCAAATAATAAAAATAATAATAGTAATGATATCTTTATTAATCGAGGACTGGCTTACTACTATTCCGACATATGGTCCTCAAACAAAACATATTTACAGTATGTATACACGTGTACACACATTTGTAGAAACACTGTTATATATGGCATAAAACATGTCTAGAAACGTTATGATATATTAAAAGAACAATACGCAACTTGTGCGAGGACGAATAAAAGGATGAGCTTTGGAATATGATTAATACCAGTTTTCATTGATAATCAAAGTATTAAAACTATCCGCTGCTTTACAATGATTGTAAATGTTAAAATTAAACCGAATACTGAGCAAAAGAACATACAATCTTAACACTTAGCCTGCTCAGGGCGACTACAATAGCCTTTGCGTCCATTGTAAACCCAGATCAGAACTCAGGGTTTACAATGTCCGCTCATCAGTCATTTCTCAAAAATACCCCTTTGTAACATAAATGGAATGGTCTAAATTTAAAGAAAGGACAGTCCATTATATATTCATAGCGGGCTAAAGGTTAAGGATAATGAATGCTAATGATTGTAAGACAATGATGTAATAAGATACTAATTTATGAAATGGAAAAAAAAGATATGCGTGAAATTAACGCACATACATACTTCAGCCAATGCACTGTAAGTGAAAATATGCGGACAGAAATGCAGTATGAGTAGTGATGATATGTGTGAAGTTGCATTTCAATCGACATAGACTGTGCTGAGCACAGAAGCTGACTGTCGTAGAAAAAAATCAAAGTTCAAGTGACGTAACTCTGTTTAAAATAGTCGCCGTCGAAAGGTATTATAGTCGGCATATCATAGTTGGTAGTGATAGTATGTGCGCAGTTGCACTGCAATTGGCTCTGGTTCAAATAGTCGCAGGCTATGGGAAAAGATGAACGTCCTCTGTGGTGATAATATGTGTAGGGTTTCATCGCAATTGACAAGAACTTCTAGGAGGACTCAAACAAGCTTATCTTCATAGAAATTCATCGACAGACGTGGTTGTCTAAGATATGAAGATCATTTCTCAATAGTACTGTAAAGAAGATTTTTCTCAGAGTGTTTCCTATTTCTCCATATATACACTTTGAATCCCACGAGTCTTCATTCGAACAAACTTTAAACTCTAGGATATACTGGTCATTAATGGGGAAAATAATTTCGAAATCTGTAAACGAGTTTGGGGAAAAAGTGATTTCAAGGTTCGCCTATTGTTGTAAAGGCAGCCATCTCGTATGTTGTGTTCGCCTAATTTTAACAAAGTTAAAAGCCGTTGATGTTATAATTATCCGTGTGAAGTCCGTTAAACAGCGATCAAAATATTTCGTATTGGAAGTCGATTTAGCAATTGTTAATAGGCGGACGATGACGAGGGGGAAAGCGATAGCTCATTTTGAGACCTAGGCTCAGGAAATTAAAAAAGAAAATATGTTCAATGGATTTTGAGAAGAATATGTTTAACGTGTTTATTGTTTAACTCATTATAAAATCAACCGACCCTAATGCAAATGCCTGTTTTACCCACATGAAGGCTTCAATTGTAAAAACATTTCTGCGTTAATGAAAATGTTTTATGCTAAACTAAATGCCTTAATCATAATATAGTGAAAAAAACAAGAAACGTCCGTTGATGTTGAAGTTGATTGTCTAGACAGCAAAACAGGAAAATAATAATGATGTTTTAAGAATAATTAGATAGACCGTCAACAATAGTTCAAGCAAAGATGTTTTTGAAAAGTTCAGTACACAAGGGAGCTAGCCCTCTTTTTCTTAAAACATGCATTTTGGCCACAAAAACAAATTAAATCTACGAAAATTACCAACATTTGTTCGAGGCAATATTCTCTATATGTTCCTTACCAAAAAAAAATCACAAAAAAACGTAACACAGAATGTGTAGATGGCAGCTTTTGATTATCAACAATCATCATACTAGCTCCCTTTAACATTTTCATATTATCCATAAAAGTGTATTGCTTGGCAAATTTGAAACTGTTTAATGGGATAGTTAGTACTCACTTAAGTATGCTTACAAACATCAAACATTGTTTTATTAAAACGCCGTTTAAGCTTGTATACGCCCTCAGTACGCCTTTTTAAATGTCAGTGAATTGCGTCCTGCAAAAAAAAAATGCTATCGTCCCAGCGATGTCTGACCAAAGTTATTCCTATATATAGTTTCACTATTTTGATAGTCTATGATATCATGGGTATAGAAACTCATATTGAAAATCTGATTCCCCCTGGGGTCACAGCTTATGGTTCCCTACCAAGTTTGATCAAATTTTGACCCTGGTATAAACAAACAAAGCCTAGATGTTTAACATTTTTGTGTAGTATAAGTGTATAGTTCTTTACCCAGTGTGTACAAATTGTTACACTGATGTCAAATTTGGTCCCGTTACTAAGGTCAAAGATTTTACATGGAATTATGGAGGTATGTAGGAAAATGTTTAAGCAAATATCTTCTCTAAAACTACAACAGAAGCGTCTAATATTGTGATTATAGCATAGGCTTATTGTCCTCTACCAAATGGAGGCTCTGACCATCAAATTTTACCCGCTAAGGGCCTGATATTTGCCATTTGGATCTGCACGCTACCTGTTGTATGCTTAGCGTCAGCGTGGCGTATAGCAGATATAGCGTAATTAGTACAGTGATATATTTATTCGGCATAGTGTGTAAAGTTTAATTCTATTCCATTGATTTGATAGCGTAATTCTCTAAGTTGTAACGCTTCCAAATACTTCGTCATCTGTTTCAGTTTACGTTTTAATAAGCATATTCTGCCTTTAAGCAAACATTCGCTGACGATGAAGTACGAAGAGCGATGTTAGCATTTTATATCGGATGAGCTTTACACTCTGGCTCAGGTGTGCTAATCACATTTCCCTTGTATTAATAATACTACTAATACTTGGATTAATAACTGATTATAAATTAACGATTTTCTATAATATTCTAGGGTATTGTCTTCTTAAAGTACAAGTAAACCGACACATTACGTGGTTCCGCCTTAATTCCATTGAGCGATGGAAAAGTTTATATTAGCAGGATTTTATAACAGATATTTCGTCAATGAAACGGTTTTAAAAGCAGTTCTACTGAAACATGCGATAACAAGTTTAAATTACATATTGAATGTTTTAATTTTACAATATGCAATCGTTTAAAGCCGAAATTAAGGTTTTAGTTCATACCGCAGCCATCCCCGTTTCCGCTTCTTTGAGAAGGGGTTGGCAAGTTAAGACTCGGACCACGTAATGTGAGGTACATATAGACATAGAATTTTCCCATCTGTCGCCATACTCTCGACATCCTGAGGTTCTAACCAGTAGGCCATATTGCCTACTGACCGTTCCTAATCGGTAACTCTCTCCACCACTATTTGTTTTGTGTATAGTCCTTTTCAATGTATAGTTAATTTCCTCTTTCTTTGCGGTACAGTGTGTGTATAAGCGTTTATTTATCCTCGCTGTATTGCACTAAGCATTTTAGCGAGCAGACCTCGGTTTAAAGTCTCATCCGAAGAACTGGTAAGGTAGGAAATACTTTTTATGAAATATTTCGATAATTAACCCAAATTCAGTCCTGGTGCGGTACAGTGTGGATCTACGGTGCCATTGCGTTTGTGTACTGTGATTTCTATATGATCATGTTTCTCATTTTTGCAGAAAATATATGATTGTTTTGTAGTTCTGTTTCCAATTGAAAAGTACGGTTTACATTTTGGGTAACCAACTGTGAAATCCGGATATTACTAAGCGGTTACTGATGAGAGAGTACAGAAATTGCATGTTGCCCAAGCTGACAGAGATTATTCCTTGAAAAAGAGCTATATGTTCCACTTTATCAAATTTGAAGCATATTTTGTTAATACAATGAACTGTTTCTGAATCTGGAAGACCAAACAGCAAAACAGTACTCGTGGAACCATGTCATGATCGGTGCCACGCGGCATGTGGCATACACATGCCGAGTGGCATGTGGCGGTATTTCGCGGACACAGCATAGTGTAGTTAAAATATTCTAAGAACTTTGTTATTTTCTATGCAAGAAGTTTTTAATTTTAAGACTTGTCTTTGTGAACACCTGTTCCCAGGGTTTACACTGTACAGTAGTCAGTTACAATTTAAACTTAGTTTGGAGTCTTTGTGAACATCTGTTCCCAGGGTTTACACTGTACAGTGGTCAGTTACAATTTAAATTTAGTTTGGACTATGAACATTGGATTTACCTGAAATGTTCCAATTTGATTAACTACACATTTTATTTTACACTATATATTGTTGAAGCCATGGCCAGCTTATTCCAATAAATATAAACTAGTAACATTTTGTTTTATTTGTAACCCATCTTAAATAATTTGTTAATACAATGAACTGTTTCTGAATCTGGAAGACCAAACAGCAAAACAGTACTCGTGGAACCATGTCATGATAGTACCCATAATAAGCCGATGTGTCTCATACGTGTCGAAGGGCCAACTAAGTGGGTTATGAATGGGTTTTAGGTTCATTCTGCATGTTGTTAATCCGATGTGAATGGAGAGTGAACCTGGAACGTTCTCCGTTATTGTTTTTGTGTGTGTGTTATTGTTGTATATTTGCCTGTTGTATATTTTTGTGCGCCTTAAAAACCCAGTGTAGTTCTGTCGGTATACACTTCTAAACTATGTCTTACAATTATCAAACGTAGGCACCATTAGCAAAGTTACCGAGTATGGATTTAATTGTAATGCCTCAGTTGTTTCGTATCACCAGCTATAAGAGCATTGACATGTACTGGGAGACAATGACGTATACACGTGTATTAATTACACTTGGCGTATGTATTTTATTATACGACCAACATAGTTAAATAGTCATCTCAATATATCACACTATCATCTGAGTGTACGTAATGTTAACTTTGATTACAGTTGTCTGATTGTTCGTGGAATTAACGCATATACTAATAATGGTCTAACCATTACTAATAATGGTCTAACCATTAGTATGTGTGTGTGTGTGTGTGTGTGTGCGTGCGTGCGTGCGTGCGTGCGTGTTTGCATGATGTTTAACGCTTTTTATCAACACATTATTTTACGGCAAGTTTAGGAAGACCTCAGCTATTTCAGATGAACTCAGACAACTGAGTAAAACCACTGTCCTCCCACAAACGACAGGCACATTTTCTCACATATAAGGTCACATGGTGGGATACATGGTGTGATACCGACGAATATAACGGCGGGCTTGATACGACAGCGCATTGTCATATACTGGTAATTGAGCCCATGACAGAATACTCTGCGTTGACCAACTCGTTTATTTAAATCGGTAGTTCACACGTAGCGTAAATCTAGCAATAAAGCAAATGTATTCATGTGTGAAAAAAACACGCAGATGAAAAAGTAGACGTAAAGTATCAGAAAACAAATATAAACACTGTTATTCAATTTAAGAAATGATAAAGAAGAACCGTGTCTCAAAACTAATAAAAACAAATGGAAACGTATAGGGTTTTCGTTATAAATGTTGTGTTGTTATCTTCTCGAGTCACACACTGTTCATTATATTAATGAAATATGCCTACAATTCGATAAAATGGAACATATTGACTTGCCAAGAAATAAACTCTGTTAATTTTGGCAACATGTAATTCTTTGTTCTGTCATCCGTGACCTCTTAGTAAATATTTGCTCTGTTTACTAAGGCATCATGTTTTCTCGTACCACGACCACGTACAAAGCGGATAACTCTCCAAAGAAGGTAAAAGCAGACCACCCCATTTTTTCTGGGTAAGATTAGTACTTAGGCGGGGACCCAAGCCTGAAAAAAACGAAAACGTTTACCCGGAAAGATATACTCATGATTTTTTTAAATATTAACAGATGGGGGTCTTGTACATATGAAACCACTGTATGGACTTCTGGCATACTTTGCATTTCGTAACAGCATCGCGATTTCTACGGTAACCCATTCGTACCAAGCCAATATATGAAAATCGCTGAATAAACATTCAAAGGAAAATAAAGAAATTTGCACACGTCCTTTTAGGCAAATACAGTTCCAGGATTTGGAACCTATATGTGTATATGAAATATCAAACTACAGAATCAAGACCTGATTATGTTACACTTTACTAATTTTAACAAGAGTTATAGACCTTTTATGAATTCTGTTTTGTCCCTGTGCCAGGGATAATGCGAATTTCTTGTGTTCACAATAACTGCAGTAAACGGTTTCCGATTTCCACTAACTGCTGTATGGTGTTAGGCCTTATACCTACAAGGCCTTTGACAAGTTCAATACTGAGTAAAACTGAAACCTGCTTTAAAGAGTTATTACCCTTGGTTATTGAAAGAATAGGCACATTTTAGCTTGAGTACACACATTACTTTAGTAAACGGATTCCGATCTTCACATTATTTATTGTGAGACTTTATATGAATGTGAACTTTGACAAGATGACAATGAGCAGAATTGACACCTGCCTTACTGAGTTATTGCCCTTGATTATTGCAAAAATGCAAATTTCAGCTTTCGTACACAATACATTAAATAAATTGGTTTCGATTTTCACACAGTTTGGCGTGTACATTTATATCAAACGGATTTCAGACAGGTTAGACGAGTATCAAGTTAATGCTCTAAATTGTCGAATAATTCCATCGTCTGATTGTTTCCTACTTTCCTTTGAAATATCATCAATTACTGTGTAATATTCTAATTGAACAAAGAGGATATCGTCCTCTGACTAAGGAGCGTGATTGTTTTTCACGATGATTGTAATAAATAGCATTTGATTTTCCATGCTTTTGGGGGTAATATTATTAAGGTCTCGGTTTTGTTTGACAATGAGAACAATTGAGGAGTGGTTTACAAAGTTATCGCCCTTGATGTTTGCAAATATTTAAATTTCAGACTGAGTACACGGCAACTACAGTAAACGAGTTCTGATTCTCACTAATATTTAGTTGAAGGGTTTTGGACAATTACACTATAAGGACTTGTCACGTAGTTGTTTTCGAAGCATTTATATTCATATAAGATAGTATTTTTTACACATATGGAACTAGTTAAGTATGACACTACTGTTTATAGACAAATTGTTGGAATCCCAAATGAGAACGAAATGTGCAACTCTTGTTGCAGATTTGTTTTTGTTTTGTTATGTTAGAGGTTTCATTTTTAGTCTTTTACCAGATACGCTTAGGCAGATGTAATCGAAGCCTTTTATTTATACCTCTTTGTTTATGGATGATATATTGGACAATTACAACCCTTTCTTTTCTTTACTACATATACTTTCTTTCCAAAGAACTTCACCTCAAAAAAGCTAATATTTCTCATAGTTGCTATATCTTCTTTACTCGATTTACATCTCGCGATTGAAACTGAGAAATAATAAGCCAACTCTATGACAAGAGAGATCATTTCAATTTTGACACTGTTAAGGGCACGACTAGACAATATTAAAGACAGCCATCGAACGTTACCGTCCTTTCAGGATTTAGGTAGACGTCATCATAGGTCCACAATCTTTCCGGCGATCGCACAATCAAGTGAAAGCAAAGCGGTGAACTGTAAATGGGTCAACCACTAAACATGCAGTGCGTTGCAAAATAATAAGGCGACAACCTCCTTTGATAAGCCTTTTAACAGTGATCATTACCCAATCTTTACGAGGATCACCATGTGACTCTGTCAACGTCTTAGAAAATAGTCTGCGATTACGTCATAATTTGTCACATGACCATAGCTAAAATATCAAAATGGTTATCAGAAATCATCTCCGCGACCTGACACAATTAATGCCATGGTGTGGTGCTGAGTGGTAAACAATCGAACGGAACTCCGCTTACTTTGGACATTTTTTGATGAATTTAGGTTAGTATTTTAATTTTAGGTAGGCTGTTTAGAGCTATGAAATTTAGAAAGTGATGGTAAGAACAAGCGAGTTCGCCACAATGCTTTACAATTAATGTTGCGATGACCCGGCTGATTTTGAACCCTATGATAACTTCTACTCACAGGAATTTATAACGATATATAATATAGAAGTCTAGAAAGAATATAGTTATAGTATATGTATATAGTAAGGGGCCTTCTTCTGCTCTCTATCTCTATCCTTCAATACTATATATCATAATGAATGCATGTGCTTCTACCTAAATAGGCCTAATTTTTTATTTAATATTGTCTGATCGTAATCATTTTTTTTTTTGTCCTGGCTTCTGACAAGTATTTGCTTTTTTGGCTTTTTGGGAATTTCTATTCATATATACATGATCATTTTGTGTTATACTTATATTGCCTACTAATTGCTATTCATACTTCCTAGTTTGTAAGGGGTTATAGTCTGGCTGGTAGAATTTTATTGGAATGAAA